>BMAO01011419.1:0-20551 GCA_019973975.1 Trichonephila clavata | reverse complement strand
GTCTGGTTGCTCCACTAAAAAGCAAAGTGGACACTTTTAGAATGCATAAAAATGGAGATGTAGGTCTGACTTTCTAATCTACTTAAGAATGAATAACATATAAAAAAAGAAACCCCTCGGGAAATAATTTTGTTTAAATAGCAAATAATTTTGTTAAATGTACTCAAAGTACAAAGTTATAAACTTGAAATTGCTAATTCCAAATATATAAAAAAGCCGCCCATCCGGTATAGTGGTCAGTGAAGCTGACTGCTGTGCCGCAGGGACTGTGTTCGAATCCCGGAGAAGGCATGAATGTTTGTTTTGTAATCCTTTCTTCTGTCTGTGTTGTTTACCCCCGTGTTATACGTTCGGTGGTGCACGGGGTTTATAAATGTTAAAAAAAAAAATATATATATATATAAAAAACGGAAAATACTTTTGCAAGACGAGAAAAATTTTCCTATTTCTTATGTTATTAAATTTGTAATTTCAAATATTATTCAGAAACTTAAATTATTAGAAATTTATTTTACTATTTATTTTCAGTTCCTAGTAATAATTTCAGCAATTTTTTGAAAAGTTCATATTTATGTAATTATTTTGACTTATTGTAAATAAAACACAAATGATTAATTTTCTGCTAAGCAATTTCTAGAATAACATGATATTTTTTATGAACATTTATTGTTATAATATGCTTCTTATTATTCGAGATATATTTATATAAGTAATTTTTATATATGTATACTGTACGGTCAAAAGTCACCAGATACTTCGTATTTTAGATATTTTTCTGATTTTTAAACAAAAAATTGACTAAATGTGATATAACACATTGGGAACATGTAAAAAACATACTTAGACACGCACTTTCTAGTATAACTTCAATGATCTGAACATTTAGAGGACCAACAACAAGTTGAAAAGAAAAGGGTCTGATTTTCCTGTACATAAAAGAATGGAAATAATTTGTCACTTTCACAAAATATTTAATAGCCTATTTTAGCATTTTTGTATGATTTTTTTTATTGAAATAGCACTTGGATTCACGGAGTTATAAATTTTTTTCCCCAAAAATTCTGAATGTTTTTTGCTTACAATACCCAACGGAATCAAATTTCCTGGTACTTATTGACAGCAAGGAAGAAAAGAGAAAAGAAAATTCAAAAATAAAATCCAATGTATTCAAAATGAATAATATTGACATTCAGTATTTGAAGAATATTTGAAGAGTATACGAGTATTTGAAGAAAATAATTTTATTATACATGCATAAGAGATACTATTATTTTTCTTTTATATTTTTGTAGCCTATATTATAGGGCAACTTATATAAAAAAAAGTTCTGTTGAATATCATGAAATTTCAGAATGTTGTACCAGATTCCCTCAAAGTGTCCTTTTAAATAAAAAAACAAAACAGGATGATAATACTGAATTATATAAAATTTACCGTACAAAATACACTGTAATTCACCAAGTTTTTATATGCAAAAATCCTTTTCATGAATTCCAAAGTATCCAGTTTAAATTTTAAGGCGCATGAAATAATTTTCTTAAATTAAAAATTTTTCCAAAGTTGATTTAAAAGATATTACAAAACTCCGAGAATATTTTTTTTTTATGAAAGAGAAGTATATATAATTTCCTACTGCATATTTTTTATGTTTACAGTTATTTTAAATTGTTTTATTACATATTGCATATTTGAACAAAATTAAAATAAAACTTTTTCTGTATGAATGAAATCAAATAAAAATCTTATACTGGTTTTTTTACTATTGATATATAATAGATATACATTTTACACTCTCCCGTTTGTAAGTGTTTCAGGAGAAAAATATTTTTACTTCTTTCAAAACAAATATATTGAGAAATTCATGTTTTCTATTGGTTGCTATCATATTACTCTAAATAGAATTCTAAACTAAACTCAGTGGCGCAACAACCCACAGACGGTCAAGGACTACTGTGCTCTTCACAGTTTTCATGACCTTGGGCACTGAAGTGCATGAACAGATGTTCCGGCCTGACTGAGGTGCATGAGCAGATGTTTGATCAGTCTGACGCAAAACTCTCTGTGTTTAGTTCCCAGGCAAGCTTGGTACTCATTTATAGACCCACTGAAGGGATGACAGACTGAATAGTCCTTGCCCAGCCCGGGGTTTGAACCCCGGACCTGTGGCGTGGAAGCGCGATACGCTACCCTCAGCCACTGGACTGCTCTAAATGGGCAATCCGAATTTATATAGTGTTATTAACATAACTCACTCTAATTTTCTTATTCATTTTTTTAATGATCTACTGAAAAATTACTGTCATTTTCTACCGATAAAAGTCTTCTTTTAAGTAAAGTGATCGAATGAAAATTTACTTTAAATTGAGATCATGTATCGCATAGGAAATTAAGTAAAAATATAGAAGTATGACGAAAATTAGCTTCAGTTTTATATTCTCTTCTTTTCTTTGTGTGATTGCTTAGAGAAGGGTTGTGCCATCTCGCGGCACGCGTGCCACAGTGTGGCACGGTGGCACAGTGGAGTAATAATAGTGGCACACGAAGACTTATTGAAACATTAAAAAATCTTAAAAAATAATAATAAATATCATTTTTTTTTACAATTTTATTGAAATGCGGTTGGCTCAGACAAAACAACCCCTTCAAAATTTATTTTTTAACTATACTTAATTAATTGAATTACAGCAGAAAAGATTATCGCGTAGAGAATACACCTTTATTGTTGTGTGTGCTGGCTTTCCAAAAGAGATACACTTGCGAGATTTTAGAATTTCAGGGAGCGTGTGCTTTAAAATATCTGGAATAAAACAAACTGCCCATTGAGTGCTTGGAACTCAAGAACGAAGATTGACTATGGAATTTTGCTTTTCTTATGGGTTATGAGATATTTAAATAATTTAAACTTAAGAGATTACAGGGCTAAATATAATATTTTTTTATTCTAATTGCCAGCATCTTCAAGAACTACGAGTAATCCTAATACAGATGATTTGTCAAGAAAGCTACAAATTCAAAAGCCACATCAAGCAAGTACTGTCTGTTTAAAAATTATATAGAATTAAATGATTCAGGTTACTCATTTTTATTTCATACCTAACCTAACTGATTTGAACAGTAGAAAGTTTTAATAACAATAAAACCTAATTTTGTACTTTTGTTTTACTTTTGATGTTATTTCTAATTTTCCACTATTTAGACTTCCATTAAGATGTGCCATTTGTGTAAAAATCCCATAATAAACCAAAAAATAACATTTTTTCACTTCATTTTTTTTGGAAAAGTTTTGGTATAGTGGCACGCATAAAGTTTTATTTTATTTTTTATCAGATAGTGGCACTCTTCTCTAAAAAGGTTGGTCACCCCTGGCTTAGAACACGAATTTTTCGAATTCTCTTATTGCTATTTTAGTAACAATTTAGCATTATGTTCGGAATTGTTTTTATTAACTCTTTTATGATTCTATACGATGAAGAACATAACTCTTTTTCATTTCCATCCAAGCTTTATAACGATTACAGAACTTTAGACGGAAATGGCTTAATAGCTTTTTCTGGCAACAATTTTTTTTATGGTTGTTATGGTTCTTTATTCCATTGATGTACTTGCTATACCCATTAGTATTTACTATTAATCGTCTTAAGTAACTACTGGCGAGGTTTTCTTCTTTTGAATGCCCGCTATATTATACGAAGTATAGTACTTTTTTTCCCCAATTTAACGATTTTCCATCAGCAGTTTTAGCAGTTTTCGCTCTTTGATAAAGAATATTAATAGACTATATATTTATGAAATTTTGATTGTTTTTTTCTCCATCAGAAGTATCGTTTGAATGAAAATGTTAAAAAGTTTAGGTTCTTATATATCTTTTGCCCAAAATGTTCCGAAAAAGGGCACATTTTTATTGCATATAACTAAGCTTAATACTTATAACATAGTGAAAATAGAAGAATTTCATTTTAATTTTCAATTTTAAAGTTTTCACACTATTTTTTATTTTATAATTCTGGAACATAAAAATCCCTCAATGTTTGCTATTTATAAGTACACTCTGCATGCTATAAGGAATGTTTTATATATCTTAAAAAATTTCTTACAAAAAATTCATGTTCGTAGCTCTTTTTTAAACGGTTGAGGGTTTTGTGTTTGTGTGTATAAATATATGTACACACAATTTGAAGCATGGTGTAATACTAGTAAGTCTTACATTGCAATGGGGACAGGCTTTTTATGACCTCTCTTCCATTTTTATAATATCGGCTTTTTTTGGATTCTCTTTCCATTTTAATTTATTCTCAAGCAACAAATTGCACATTGCCTTGCCAATCCCCGTTCTTTATAGAATATTTTCAAGAATCTAAATTCCTGTCTTCAATAAAAAACTTTGCCTTCATAACAAAGAAGATCCCGGATGCAAAGTAGTTCAGTACCATGGACAAATTGCATATCTTAAAAACATTAGCATTAATAATCTCACAATAGGAATGAAAAATATGTGCAAATCAAAGTGAGAATCTGTAAAATTTTTAAATTTTTAACATAAACGGACAATAGATAATGCGAAAATAATCTGATTTGATTATATATTTTTTGTAACTAAATTTTAAGTGCTTATTTTTTTTTAAATACATAACTTATAATATTTTTTTCATTCCTTTTTTTCGCAAACTCTTGTTATTTGTTAATGCAACTAAATTTTTAATTTCATGTATTTAAAATAAAAACTACATATTTTTGGCACTTCTCTAAATAATTAGAATGTGTAATATGATAAAAGAGATTGCACGTTTTATATCATCTCCTATAGCTTATATTAATCTTTTAACTTTCAAGATATTTTGATGATTTGGTACCTAAATTGTCAAATTTTTTTATAACAAAAATCAAATGTTTAGTACGAAATAAAATATACTTAGTAGTTGAAATTGTTCTTTGAACTATATGCATAAAATTTTTTTAAATTTTTGTAGCATCTGCATATTTGTTTGAGGTGGCTGCACACAGGGTGAAAGTGGTAAAGTTCGCTTCTACTAGAGCATTATTTTCATTAAAAAGTATAAATAAATAAAAATGGATACCGGAGAGATAATATAGTTCAGTATTGCAGTTTTGTGAGCCCAAATTTACTTTTCTCGATATAGATTTGGGTTTTACAAAGAGATGAAGTCGAAATAAACTTCTCCCGATGTGTATTCGGGTATAAAAGTAAGATGCACTTAAAACAAAAACTACCTCGTATAGTATTCGGGGATAATATTTTGGAGCATTAGAGCAATGACCGAGATAATCTCGGGCATGACAGTTAAAAGGGTAATTTTTAAAAAAATTTAACTATTCGAAAGAAGCATTCCAACTGAAGTTCATACTGTGTAAAATTACTAGAAGATAATGAATTTATTCTAAAAACTAACTATTGATTAAATGGGATATTACGCATGCAATAGATCGCTATCAATGATCTCTAGGATCAACATTGACTCATACCCCATTCCATTTAGAAGGGGGGGGGGGAATGTGGCTCGTGTACTCATGATTCACTCTCCTTTTTTCCATTTTATCCAAAGAGGATGGAGAGGAAAATTTCCTATTGGCTCCGCTTTCCTGCATCTAATAATCAAATCAAGAACAAAACGCAGTTTGATGAATCACGTACTGAAAACAGACGATTTTAAATTCACCCTCCCGCTTAGAGGGTCTCACGACAATTAGTTTGGTCGGGAAGAGGGGAGGAAGATGACTCAGTTTAGATCATTTTCCCATGCAGAAGAGCAGAAGATTAGGATGGGGGACCTGGATGGTTGAAATTGCAGTGAAACTTCTCTGGGAACCTTTTCTAGGCTGCCTTCGCGTAACGTTAAAGAATAGATCTCAAATTTGAAATATTTCTCACATAAAAAAATTCCAGCATCTATATTATATTCTGGCTTTGCTATCCTATAGAGAACAACATAGCTTATTACATTGTTCATTTTTATATAAATTGGCCCATTTTTTCTAGTATAAAATGTGTTTTGCACTTTTTCTCGTGAACCATAATGCTAAATTAGACTTCCGCTTACATGTTGAAAGGAAAACTTAATTATTTAAGAAGTATTTTTTGAAATTTTAAATACGCTGTATTATAAACAATTGTATGAATTTCAATGCAGCGAATTTTCATAAGAGCTAAGATATTTTTCTGTCTAAAAATGTCCTTCGAGTTTAGTTCAAACTCTCGTACATTTGGTGATGACAGCCTTAAAATATCACAATTTGTCTTTCTCATATGGAAAACTGAAGCACAATTTTTATTGTAATCTTTTCTATTAAGGTACCTGACTACTTGTGGCATTTATTTTTAAAAAAAAGTAGAGATATGGGGATTTTTATGTTGTTTTTAGATTAGTTTAGTGCATTTTAAGAAAAATATGCTAAAATTAAGAAGAGAAAAAGAAATTATTATTGCTAAAATGATAAAAAACTGTTAAAAAATTACAAAAAAGTAACATAAACGCGGCCCATTCTGTACCAAAAGTTTATGAGCAAATTTTCAATTTTTCAATTCTGATGTGTTGTTAAGTTATTCATTTTTGAAATGACTTTCAGGATAAGAGATATTTTAATTTTTACAAAAACTAGAGCTCTTTATCTTAGTTATTATATGAAATGCTTAAAAACAGTGATTATATTAACCTAAGGGACTTTAAATTTTGTAATAAAACAGTGATTGATAAACAGGAAGGTTAAAACACTTCTTCTGTTATACAGAACATACACCAAAAAATTTTAGTTAATTATTTTTAAAACTTTTTTAGCAATTGCTGTCTCATTTGAGCATTTAAAAAAACCTATTTCGAGTAAAACGCGTTTTAAAGTATGACATCTTGCTTAAAGTAATAGCATATATTTTTACTAAAACACTTTTAGTTTTTGTTCTAGTGAACGGAAAATAATAAGTTTGGTATTTTTATGAAGCTAATAAAATGGCCTATAAAATAAAATTATAAAAAGAACTTGTGTGTCACTTTTTGGCAAAATGTACAATTTTAGGGCAGTTGGATGCTTTAATACTGTACATTTCGCAACGTAACATTTTTTGGAACCGAATGTTGTTTAGTAGAATAATAATTTTTTTGTAGGCTCATCTTTATGACTTGGTGTACTCTCTCGAGAGTTCTTTTCCTGGAATTTAGTTGGATGGCATCATGTTAATTGTTATTTATGAAGCTGTAATTATTAAAAGGCGTTACTAGGAATTATTTTGGATTGAAAGAAAATTTAGTTGAATAAAGTCCTTTGCCACATTTTTATATCCATAATATTATCTAATTTAATGGAACAATTTGCATTTATAAACTGATCATTAAAGAAGCGACAGTCGTTTCACGACTGTCACTTCCTTGAAGCACACGTGTGCTTCAAGAGAAAAAAATCAGAATTACAAAATATAGAACTAAAGTGATATGAACTAAAGTGAGTGCTAAATAATTACTTATTTTAAAATCAAGTAAAAAATGATAAATATAAATAACTTTATAATAAGAAACAAAAAAATATTAATTGTTTAAAAGGAAAGAAATGCATAAATCTTCATCAGATTTTACTATGCATTTTATTTTCACTATGCTTACTTAGCTTCTCGCACTTTTAATAAATTTACCGTTTTGAGTATGAACTCTTCACCTGAAATCAGAAGTGAATAACATTTCTGACATAGACAGAATTTATATATTTATGTAATATCGTTAATATTAAATGATCATTCATCCTCTAACAGTCACCCATAGCGCATGGATATATACCACTCTGATTAATAAATGCTGAGAGGGTATGAAAGCTACAATTTTAATAAAATATCTTTGTAATTATATCTCTGTTAATGCATTATACAAATAGTACGAACTTGAATTAGAATTCAATGATCTATTTTTGTAAGAATTGGAATTCATATAGACTATTAGAAAATCATTTGTATTGAATTATAATTATGCTGTCATTTTTTAATGTATAGAATTTCAATGAAATGTCTATTCTACATTCTATTTTAAGTTTCTTATTTCACAATTATTTATTTTTTTTCAAGGAAAAAATTTGGTAAAAATTTTAATTTTATAGATTTAATTTTTCGGTTTGTAAACTTATTATCTTATTTCCGTTTCGCAGATCAAACCTAATTTAACTGCAGCTAATTATTACAGAGGAAAAAAAGGTATATTACTGGGTATATTTGAATGGCCCCCTTAAGTATACCTTGCAAAGTTTTCTCTTGTCTTATTTTCAATATTAAAGGCCAGAAAACAAAATTATTTAATGACTCATTAAAAGAATATTAAACAGAGATTCCTTAGAGATATTGATGAAGGTACATTTCCATCTCTTGTGCCCTTTGAAGGTTATTATTCATATTTTATCTTAATTTAACGAACAATTATTTCATTTAGTAACGAAAAATGCATACAATAAGAATCTAACCCAGTATATATATTTAGTTATTACAGAACAAGCCTTAAATATGGTGATCATCAAAACAATCATAATAATTTAGTAGTTAGTTGTTATCATATTAAAAAGTTCTAATGGTTGAATTTTTATATATATATATATATGCATATGTATATAATGCGCGTTGAGTACATATGTATATGCATATATCGATTTCTTAAAATATGCTTAATATAAGAAGCTCAGTTATAGTAAAGTAAACTATAAGAAACATTTTAAATAATTTGATATTAGTAAGTTACGATGAATGAAAAGTATATCAACATAAATATTCCTTTAATTATAAAATGTATGGAATGATTATAAACTGAATAAGTTTGTTCTCTTTAAATTCTCAACGTTTATACTGCAAATAAAATCATTAATTTTCTATTTAATTTAATTTCACTGTTAAAAACTTTACATGACGGCAATTTTTCCTTGAAAAACATTAGGTAGAGATCTACACAATCTAAAAAACCTTCAGATTCATAAAATGATTATAAAGTTATAATTGTAATTCTTTTAAACATATTGTGAGAATATTAGTAGATTGAAAACAAAAATACCGTATCACATGAATAAAATTCAGAAATACTTCGGGATTATTTTATTTTTTGTACAGTAAATGCATAAAGATTTCAATGTGAAAACACTTCTTTTATTTTCTGTTATAAATGAATTTTTTAATGAATAAATATGCCATAGCTTCTATCACAGAATTATAGTGACAAAATTAAGCGTTAGCCTTGTAAAATTTTACTAAAACTATAATTTCTTCAATGAGTAAAATTATGTAATTTTTGAAATTCCATTTGAAATTTAAGATATTTTTTTATAGTAAATTATAATTAATATGTAATATAAAAGATGCTTTGAAAATAAATAGTAAAAATATTTGGAAAAATGCAAGAGATTTGCAGATTTTTTGTGGGTGAGATTTAAATAAAATATTTAAAATAAAAGTCCATTTAATTTTTTTACCATTTATATATATTACAATAATCATAGGAAGTAATAAGTTATAAGTACTTGAAACAATTCTTTTTAAATCGTTAAGTTATATTATATAACGATGGCAGTAATAATTTAATTTAAATCAATTCTATTTTAATATTAATGAAAGTAATTGAAATAAATTAAAACACACTGCAATATTTCACACAATCATCCTTTTTTTGTATAATTCATTTACTATCTCGAGTTCAAATTAATTATAAAGAAAAACTGCTTCAAAAATGTGTATCTAAATTCTGAATTATATGTAGTTCGTTACATTACAATAAAGTAATTTTTTAATTTTCAAGAATAATAATTTAACTCAAAATAATAATATATTCCATAGTTATTTCTGATTGAAAAATCATAATATTATTTCATATTCATTTTGAAATATACATTTTTAATACATATAGGTCAATTTACCTTTTTAAAAACTAATTCATATAATAATATAATGAATCATTTCAACAATGTTTAAAAATCGATTTTATTACTTGTTTAGATATTATCTACATTCTCGAAATAAAAAAATAATCTCACAAAAAGAAAAAGAAAGGGAACAAAAGACTTTAAAAAACAACCAGCTCCCCGGGAAAGCAATTACTTAAAAGCGCCTGTAAATCGAGCTACCTCCCACTGCAGCTATTCACCTAATTTTTTTTTATTATTCAGTCGATACAAATTAAATTGAATAATTTGAAGTAAACTTACCTTCAAGAGAAACTTCTTTTTCCACGAATATATAACCTAAACTTACTTACACTGAAAACTTCGAAATTTAAATTATTTCACAGGATTTCTCGTTCTAGTAAACCGTATGTGAACAGTGAGACCCGGGAAAGATGCCCACTATATGTGTGCAGTCGTCGGTTTCTACAGAAGAGGATACGGAGCGTGATAGCCATGACGTCATCGCGCAGTGGCCCTGCGCAGAGCTTTAAAAATGAGCCCTGGTGAAGCTATCATAACAAGAAAGGTAAGAATTGTCACGCATGGAGGGCTTATAGGCTTCTTTGGGCATAAGTTGAAGAAACTGTATAGAGTTATTTTTTGTTCGTTTTACGGATGACCGAGCAAAAGAGTTTTAGAATCAGATTTGAGTGTTTTGCATTTATTTTGTTGAAAATACTCTTTTTGTTTAGGGGATATAGCGATTTGTTAAAAAAATACACAAACAAAGAACGCTTCTGTAAATTCTATCTGTAAGAAAAAAAGAAAAGAAAAGGAAGAATTTGAAGAATGTATCGGTTGGAATCACTGATTTTCTAAATTTACAGCGAAATGCATTGTGCATCCGTTTTGCATTTCTCTGCCAAAAATTATTCATCGATAAAAATTTCGATTCGTTTTGCATTTTCTCTTTGATTTTGTGAAGGATCATTTGTTTGGAAAAGTAAAGAAGGATAATAAATCTATATACATAAGGTTGTTTTTAGCATTACGTGGAAGAAAACATATAGAGAACTTATTTTATATTATTCTAAAAATATTTTTTTTCATAAGTATATTATTTTAAACTAGGTCATTGAGAAAATTTACTAGAATTGATTTAAAATATGAAACAAAAATGAAGCGTGAAAAGACCAAAATCGTTATTATTCTTTTTTCTTCTTTTTTAAATATAAACCATGCAGAAATATTATCTCTTACTTAAATTGGCCTACTTCTGTAACAGAACTCAAGGGAAATATGTGGTCTATTAGTTTTCATAAATACTTTACTAGCATAACTGCATAAAACAATAACGGAATAAATAAAGATAATTATCCAATCATTATGACTTATCGAGAACTAAATAACAAGTACCACCAAGTACCATTGTATCATTTATATTTAAATAAATATATCTCCTTCGAAAAGTTTGCTACCGTAAAAACCGGCGTATAATGCTCACCTAAACTTTCAAGCTACATTTTTTAATTTTTAGGCATATTCGCCATATAACGCACCCCCTCTTTTTTACGAAGGAATCTAAAATGCATGTGTGCAATGCTGTTTTGGTTTAATGTCATTTATTCGAGATATTTGAAAAAAATAGTATACTTCTAGAACTACAACCATTATATAAGTATTTCATTTCTTTTAAATAAGCAGTATTTCTACCTATATAGAAATCTAACTTTTTTTATGCTCATCTTTTTTTTTTGTTGTATTTTTGAAGCTATCATTTTTATGCCCGGCATATAACGCGCCCACTCCAATATCGATTATATTTTACAGTAGAACGTTGTTTATCCGAATCAATTGGGACCGGACACCGTTCGGATACGCAATTGTTCGGATAACCGAAACCAGAATGCTATCCATGCAGTATATGATACTGGACACTATACAAATATTGAAAATCATCACGTGCGGGAAACGTGCTTGAAGAAAAAGCAAAATAGGTGCAAAATGTCACAATTTTACCTTGATTGTGAAAAATAATCACTTACTTTTCGCTGTACCATTTTATACCATCGTTTTTTTCAATGCGAGGTCTCTGATTCTCTTCAGCAGCAATAGTTGAGTAGGACAGCACTCTTCATTGTTTTTCGTAAATCTCCATAGCTGTCTCTAACGCAGAAAAGCGTTAGCATTTGCTACTTCCGTTGTTGTTGTCCTCGTCTTCATCCGTTTCATCGTCGACAGGGTCGGATTTTTCCTGCACGGAAGTCACAGTCTCGTCATCATTTAGCATTTGAAATCCACAGTCTTCTGCATCGCATGCCTAACAAACTGACCTAATATTCCACGCAGATGTTTACCAAATCACACACAGCTGAAATCCCCCAAATGTCCCTCACCTTGGGTTTTCCCGTCACTTTTGGCCTCACGGGAAACAACTGTTGAGCATTGCACTGTTCGAAAACATATCCGGACTTTGGTTCGGATATTTGAAGCTCCGGATAATAAACGTTCGGATAAACGACGTTCTACTGTATGTTAAAAGTGCGTGTTATGCGCCGGATTTTACAGTACTGAAAATAAGCTAAGAATCAAGCTTTGATGGAATCAGAAACAGATTCTCATACCTTAGCTTAGAAAATCAGATTGAAACTACTTTAAATAAATGAAGAATTCGAAGTTTTATTTACCGTAAAATCCGGCGTTCAACACGAACTTTTAACACAAGAAATAAGATTGAAATTTACGGGGGCGCGTTATACGCCGGGTATAAAAATGAGAGCTTTAAAAATAAAAAATAAAAAAAAAGAGACGAGCATAGGAAAAAGTCATATTTCTACATAGATCGAAATACTATTTCCTTAAAAGAAATGACATTCCTTATGAACTTAAAGGGATGTAGTTGTGGAAGTATAATATTTTTTTCCAAATCTTGGAATAATGCCTCGAATAAACATCACAGCATTGCACACGTACATTTCAGGTTTCTTCGTAAAAAAGGGAGTGGCGTTATTCGGAAAATATACATTAAAAACAAAAAATCGCAGCTTGAAAGCATAGGCGCGCGTTACACGCTGATTTTACGGTAATAGTAGTCTCATAAACTATGGTAATAATTTATTAGAGCATTTATAGTAAGTGCTGTATGTAGAAGTAAGTAATGATATGTTCTGTACAAGGAATGAACACATATGAAATCAGATTGAACAATATATACTCTTAGTTTTTGATGCAACGATCTGTAGAACTGCTTCAGTACAATGCTAACGGAACGGAAAAAAAATCAAATAATCACGAGTGAGGGAATATTAGCGAGCACTATTCAGCTACTCCAGAGCTTTTGGCGACGGACCTCGCAATTGTAAGCCATGATCAAGTGACGAGGACACCTGAGCTTTTTTACACACACACACACAACCCCCTCTCCTACCTTCCACATCTCACCAACGAGAGGACGTTTGAGGCTCGACAGATTTAACGAGTATCGCCCCCTCTCCCCTACACGGTGGGTCTTCAGTGGTACTAAGCTTAAACTCATGACAAGCCGGCCACGAGAATCCGTTACCTTGACAAATGATCACAAAGGATCCATGTATAGGATATTAACAAACATGAAAATAAAGATCTGATGATTTGAAGCGTATTCAAAAATTAAAACATGATTACTGCATTAAAACAATTATTGTTATTATTATTATTATTTTGAGTTCGATACTTATGAACCATTTGATATGGATGGAAGTATTGATTAACGAATATACAAACAATTATTGAATCAATAAAAGTTTAAATGAACTTGATACTTTTAAGTAATTTTATAGAAATTAGTTAATTAATTTTTAAATTTTTTTTAACAAACCAGATTTTTTTAAAAGGAAATTTTAATACGAGGTTAAATGGACCATTCTTACATTTGTAAAAATGATTTACATATTTTTAATCAATACTTAGCTTAGCTTTTTTTTTTTAAAGGTTAAACGATTAATTTCACATAGAAGCAACACGAGGAACTTCGGTGACGGTTCTAGTAATATTTAAAAGCATTCTTCAAGGGGAGTCGGAGTGGGAAAAATAGTAAATACTCAACTTACATATTCGGAAACATACATGTATGTATCTCAAAACAAACATTTTTCTTTCGAGACATCTGATATTACTTTATTCTATCTCACAAAATACTATAAACGTTTGAAATGCATTAAATATAAAGGAATTATGATTGTAAAACTATTTTCTCTAACAAGCAGTGGGACGCCAAACATCTTTAGTATTAAATTTTCATAGGACATTTAAATATACAAGGGGAAACATTTAATAAATTTAACATTTAAATGTATAATGAATAAAAAAAATTTACGGAATATATAATATTTGGAAACACAACTTAATTTAGTTAATGGGGTCATAGATTCAACGCGATGCTCATGTTTCGACAGTTACATCTAACTTGACTGTTTCTAGAAATGTTCATTAGATGTCGCTGTTCCTATGTTGGTTTGTTACAATTTCTTTATGTGATTAGTTAAATCTTGTGAATATTTTAAGATCTTAAACGTCATGAATAAACGCTTTAGCATAAAGCACATTTTACAGCAGAAATATTATGTTTGCTATTTAGGACTCACGACTTCAACAAAGTGTTGCTGTGAAATATTTAACAATTTTTAGATTTTTTTTTTTTTTTTTTTTTGCGAATGTATTTCTCTAAGATATTATATGAAAAAATGTCCATGAAAATGAAGCAAGGCACATGTTTTATTTTTAGAACAGTAAGTTGTGTATTAGAACCCATGAAAAACATTTAAATCAATAATAGTTATCTTAAAAGCCCGTTTTTCCTAAGGTTTTTTTGCAATAAACTCATTTTAGTTAAATGAACTATAGCTATTTATTTAATACTTGGAATTTTTTAACATTTTGTCATCACTTTAGCTAAATCCAATCTTTTGTAATGTCCTAGGTTTTTTTTGCCAGTTTTTTTGAAAATTCCAACAGTTTTAATAAACTACGAATAGGATCCTTTGGGGTTGTTTTCCTGAATATGTGATATTAATTGAATTTGATGCACATTTGGACGTAATCAAATAGTTATACATGGAATCAACCATTCAAAAAACCTTACACAGTCGACTCTTGATAATGCGAAGTAGGAGGGATCAATGAAAAACTTCGAATGATTAAGAGTTCAAATGATCCCAGAGGGTAGAAAAAACTCCTAAAATACAAACGTCTTTCTTAACCTTTCGAACAGGACTCCTTCGCGCCCCACCAAATCTCTTCCATTCCTCATTGGAAATAAAATCGTTTCGCACTCGGTTCCCTCAGGCACTGTCCCCAACACCATTGGTTCTTCAAGGCACTGTCCAGTCCGGCCCATGCCCTATTTGGTGCCACATGCTATAAGTCACAGATATGAGCCATAATTCGTCATGTCAGTCCGACGCAAAATACACAATCCTACTCATCTCTTCTTCACAAGAGCGGACCATCCTTTCTAAACATGTGTAGCAAGGCCACATGTTGAACGAAAGATATGGATCACTGACAACAGGTGCAGTCGGTCTACTGTCTACTTGAAGAAGGAAAACAATGTCTTTTGGCTAGAGGAACCTGGGAAAACAATAAGGGGTAGAAGATAGATGGTCACCAAAGGAGCTAGCTACATTACAGTGTTCGAATTGCCGATTTTGAAAGATAACTTCGAATTATCGCGTGTTGTAGTCTGGCCAGCCACAGATTTTATTTCGAAATATTGAGTGTAAAAACGTATTCTATTAATTCGAAATATCAAGAGTTTTTCTAGGGATTGAGCCTATACTTCGAATTAGCGAGAGGTTCGTTTTATCGAAGGTTTAAATTAGCGAGAGTCGACTGTATATGCATACATTTACGTATTTTACATTTTATGTCTTGGTACAATTCTCATTTTCCTACAAGAACATTGCTATTGCAGTGTATCAACTTGTTGATACACTGCAATGTGCTTATTTCATTTATAATTTTTTAAGTGACAAGTTGATTCGATAGTGTATCAATTATTGAATCAAAATATCACTTAAAAATCATAAATGAAATAAGCACATTCTATCAAAATTTATAAGCAAATAAGATATAATTTTTAGATCTAAATTAATGCGTAATTTCTAATTGATTTATTTATCATTATCAAACAATCATAAAAGCGTTTTTATTTTATGATGAGATTTTCATCCATTTGTTTTGATGCATTTAGAACAGTAAATTGGTTTGTTCTTTTGCCAACTAGACATCATAAATTATACAACAGAGAGAATTTATATTGAACACAAAAATTAAAATCAAAGATAAAAACATTTACCTATCTGCCACTACAAGAATATTAATATGAAATATGTACATTACAAAAAAATTCTCGGAGGATCGACGTTGGGAAAATATGCATTTAACATAACTAAAAGAAATGAAACGCAAAAACTTCACTTACCAGGAATTATAGGAATGGAAATTAGGCGTAACGCATAAATTTATCAATTTTTTTTTATAAAAGGATGCTTTCAGTATTAACTTCTTTTATGTATTTTAATTCGCTTAAGCATCTAAGTATTATCATATTTGGTTTTATTGTAAAACTAGTTTCTTAAAAGATTGAACTTAATTTATTATTTACTCCAATTAAACAACGGATTTTATTTTTGAAAATTTTATCCAAGAATTATCGAAAAAAGTAATAAATCTCAAACATTTTAAATTTTTTCGTTTTATAAAAAAAAAATTTTTTTTTTCTTTCAACAAGAATTTTATTTTTTGAGAGCTAAAAACTGTAAAATGTGTGTGTGTTTTTTTTACAAACATTATTGGAATTTGTAAGCAGGAAGCGTTTTAACTAACATAGTAATGCATTTTTGAATAATTGTAATTTTTAACGATCTTATTAAATTTTTTAATTAGGAATACATCGATCCCTAACGGATCTCTCGACTCAAGTATTTCAGGACTTTTTGGGATTGCTCAATACATTTTTCAATAAGAGTATACCAAGGAAAAACATTGTTGTGTAGTGTGTTGGATGCTACAAGAGATTAAGCTTTATATATACATATATATATTTCTAATGGGGCTGTGGACTGGTGTTTTACTATTACAGACCTAGTACATACCACGGGGACTGGTATCTCTTTTTAGAGCGGCACCATATAGGCGGATACCAATCGCCGCAGGTAATTTTGACGCCAGTTTCCTTCCCAAAGGGAGGCACATGATCTCTGTCTACGCGAAATCGTTCTTTGGATTTTAATTTTGCCGAGAGCACCCAAGCACTCAAGGGATCTTTTATATGCCCATAATCATGCGACGTGGCCACTGTCAATTTTCTGCATCAAAAAATCCATCAACTTGGGCTTGAGTTGAACCCACAACCTTCGGTGTGCAAGGTCAGCGACAAACCAACTACGCCCCACAGCCGGCTGAAGATTAAACTAAATGTGGGTTCAATGAAGTCTCCATTGGTATAACAATTATTTATTTAATTTAAGTTAAGTTACCATTAACAAAAATAATGGGCAAAGAACATGGACGGTTTTTCATAGCGACCACATTCTCTCCTCACTCAGCCTCTACTGAAGTGAGTGGTAGCTAGAGGGCGCTTCTGCTGGTAGTGACAGTCAGTTGCAGCTAATATAACAAGAGCGGCTACTGGTATCTTTAATCTCTAGAGGAAGGCTTTAGTTTTTAGTTTAGACAACATTATGAGTAAATGCATTAAAAAAATTCTTTTTCTCTCTATATCTGAGTAACTAACTTTGAATCCCCCCCCCGTATAGTTTTAAAACAATTCCTCTCTTAAAATGTATTTTTTCATATTATTTTATGACATAAAAGGTATATTAGATCACTTCTTTCATGTGTGTTTTGTAACAAATTCGTAAATTTCTGCATTTTAATTATTTGTCTGTAATGCCTGTCGGTTCCTGCTTCCTTCTGATCCTCTTTTTATACCCTCGACCCCGGCTAGATGTGTGGGAGGAACTGAATAATCAGTAGACATGATTCACTCTAATTATTTTATTGTCACCAAAATATCAAGCAGATACAATAGATAACAGATCAGATAGCAGAGCGCGGAGGTGAGACTCGTTAGCCTGGGGACAATAATACGACCCTCAACTGATTCCATGATAACTTAAACAAGCTCATATAAATACGTCGCGCACTAATATGCTAAACTTCTATTTAAATAAGGATCACGATACCTGTACTTTTATGAAGTCGAGTCCTACACTTGAGTCCTTGAAGGCGATCCTTCTCTTATCCGGATTTAATCACCGTCAATTGATCCTCTCTTAGAAATCTTCAATTGATAAACTCCGATTGCACTTAATCATTTCACGATCCTTCACTCACCAACTAACTCCTAAAACTCCGAATACAGAATTTATAATATACTTAATTTGCATAATCACGCTTTCTTCACTCGGTGAAAGTTAGTTGAATTAAATATTTTCCTTAAAGAGTCCTCAAGGGGTTAATAGAGCCGCGTATAATCCGTCACATGTTTACTAAAAAAAGAGAGATTAAAATAATTTATTGGAATAGCTTTTATTTTTATAAGCAGATAAATTGGCTTACAGTTCCTTACATCAAATTATTTGAAAAGTGGAATAAGCTTTCGAGTTCGAGCAAATTTAAAGTTGAAAACATTTCAAGTATGATAAAAATTTAAAAACAACAAACAACATTGTAGCATATTTAATGAAAAACCGTGTTATTTTTTATACCACCAGGGGCTTGGTTAAGAAACATTTTACTATTCTTTTACAGCCAATAAGTTTTACCAAACATATCAGAAGACATACAATATTTCGGCTAATTTGGAACAGTTTCCGGTACGATAAACTTATCAGTTAACGACATGAACACTTTTCTTTGGTATTCAATTTTATGATAACTTTTCAATTATATCTAATTTAGTTCATCTATTCCTTCGTAGCAACATTTTTAAATGTAGTTGATAAGTAATTTTTATAGCTGAATTTTTCTAACAAAACATGGGTTTAGATTATAAGAAACAATGATTTATCAAACTCTGAAACCTTAAGTGATTACTTTATATCTTAACACAAGATCTTTTTATAATCGTAGTAATCAGCTGTGTATTGTATTTAAGGTGATATGGTACCATCTTCACAATTTTTTTTTTATTTTTAATATTGATATTTGGATTTAATTGTGTTTTATAAAGGTTAATATTTAATAATAAGTCCATACAAATATTTTTTAAATTTGCTGCAAAATGCTTGTAAAATTTAAATTTTTGAACTTTTAAAACATTTTTTAAATTTCTAAAGCTTTTTTAAATATGTCTCTTTTTTTTCAAAATTTTTTTTCCAAGTACCTTATAATATACTACATAAAACTGTGAATGGGTTTTTTTTCCGTTGCTGCTCTTTAATTTTTTTATTAATTTTTTATAGTTAAACTTACATAAATTCTCAAAAAACCCCATTAATTTTGATTTTGAAATTTTTTAGAAAAAATATTAAACATGTTAGAGCTAATTTCTGCACGGTTTTACAAAACATAAAACTTACATAAATTCTCAAAAAAACCCCATTAATTTTGATTTTGAAATTTTTTAGAAAAAATATTAAACATGTTAGAGCTAATTTCTGCACGGTTTTACAAAACATACATTTCAGAAAATGTATAAAAAATTTCAAATCCATACTTCAATTATCAAAAAAGCCTTAGGGTTTTGAATAATACTATATGTACAAAAATTCAACATAGAGAAAAATGAGTTCGATGTTTTCATTCTATGAATAGCATGATATAATATTCATCAAATAGTCTGAAACTTTTATGAAATGTTAATTAGCTTATTTAAAACTGCTTACCATAAGAAATTGCAAAAATGTAGAACAATTAAACAGTATACTGCCATAATGAATATATAGAAAAAAACGAATGAAAGATCAATGTTTCATAAAATTTTATCTTAATAATTATAAAAAAAATAAATACACACTTCAGAGCTAATTCATGCTCAGAGTTAATGCACAACATGTACAAAAGATGTTTATGCCTTTATTTTTTTATTTCCATGATTTTAAAAGCCTTCGCATGTTTAAATATTGTATACGAATGAAAGCAAAATCAAATAACAATTTATAGCTAAAATATGTCAAAATCTAAGAGCTGCATATGTGCATTTGTTTAAATAAACTTCTTAAAATATTTTAATAATAAAAGTGTGCTGAATTTCACACGCATGGGATATATATATATATATATATATATATATATATCATCAAAAACAAATATATAAAAATGGGAGAGTTTTTCTATTTTTGCGAATTAGATTTTCAATTATCTGAGTTATCAAAATGAGATTTAGCATTTGAGCTTTGGGAGAATCCGTTTTGAAGTTAAAATTTCATTCATATAATATCATAAAAAGCACCCACAGCTTTTAAACCTTGACCAAATACATTTTATCTTCAGTAAATAATTCGCAAACTAGAATTTTTGCATGAATTGCACAATTCTTTCTTAAAATGATTTATTACTGCATATATAATGTCAGTCTCATTTACGCGCGGTAGAAAAAAATGAATTAATTTTTATCAGGCTCTTTTCTAGCAGATAATCTGAAATGTGGGCGTGGTAATTGCTGTCCAGCATCAAATATTGCTCCATAACTTGATAAAAAAATGCAGGTAAAACTGAA
>BMAO01011418.1:0-15277 GCA_019973975.1 Trichonephila clavata | reverse complement strand
CCAGTGGTGTGGTATGCTAATTTAGAAAGAGGGTGCCAACTTTATAGTGCTCGTTATTCGAACGGGGCTCAAAATTACCAGGTTCGCCTTCATTAGCCTACATGTTTTTTTATCGTACGACGGTAATATATAACTCTCTTCTCTCTCTCTCAACCAATTATAAAAGAGTAACCTGTACAGAAAATTGACCTTAAGAAGAATACTTTTTAAGAAGTATCACAGAATCTTTAAATAAAAAAGGTCTTAAAAAGTTTTAAAAATTAAGAAAACTATTAACATTATTTATAATAACCTAAGGGAAATAATATGTGGGAATAGCACAACTAAAATTAGTATTTTACATAATACTTTTATCTAAAAGTTTTAATTTTCCATACTTAATTGCTGCAAGTAACCTCACATAGCAGACAAGTATTCTTTCTTACTGTGGATAAGTTTTGTAATGTTATTTGTGAAAGATAATAGTAGGGTGGCAGTTAACCCTTACAGGATCATAAGGTAGTAATTGTAATATTAATATGCAACTGTTTATTTTAGTTGCTTAGACGTAAAATAAATACAAATCATAAAGAAAATTACATAACGATATGTAGTTTTTTTTTTGTTTCGATGTATCAATCAATTTTAATTAAAGTGGGGTTTCATTAAACATTCGTTTTCCTTTGTTCAGATATGTTTTAGTTTACACGAAATTATACCTACCGAATAACATAAAACATGTGAAAAAGCACAACAATATATTATTACACGATGCAATAAAGAGAAATAAGTAATAAGAAGAAAAATCTAGCCCGTGAATGTTTAATAATTAGTTCGAATTAATTTGACAGTTTTTTTTTCTTCTAAGCGTTCCCGTTTACGTGATTACATTTTACATTCACTCCATTTTGATATTCTGCATTAAAAAAATGCAGATAACGTTATAATTAAATACAACAACCACCAGTTTTAAAATGGAGGAAATGTTTCCCTTATTTATATATAGTCGGGAGCCCCTTAATTTTTCTTTTTTTTTTTGAAAGTTTTGGCAGAAAAATTATTATTTGCATTCATGACTGGAGGTATAATTGTTATTCTAAGCTGATACAATAAATAATATAAGCATTATTATTTTCACCACATTTTTACTGAGCTATAGGATCATGAAAATGTTCAGAGCTACTACTTATTTATAATAAAGTTGTTGGTTATTTTAAAAAAAGTGACATAAAGAATTTAAAATATATTTTATTTTAATGTAATAAATTGCCTCCTGTGTGTGTTTGAGAGAGAGAGAGAGAGAGAGACAACCACACAATAATCACAGCCTCGGGAGTATAATACTAGTATGATACTCCCATTTTTGAGATTATTTATGAGCCAAATAACGAAAGCCTTGATAGGTATAGGAACAAATATTGTTTAATTTTTGTTACGTTCCACAACACAAGGAGACGCAAAACACATATATTTTACAAACATCGCAGAATACAGCTTAAGGAGGAAATGGCAATCCCTGTGAGCAATGCAGGTGTACGCTTCATTACTCTAGGACACCGTTTCTCAAACTGTGAAGCGCATCCCTGGGGGGGGGGATAACCCTACAAGGGGGCGTGAGCATACTGAAAAGTTAAAAACAAAATAATATTTAAAAAAATATATTAATTTACTGAAGTAAACAGACAAAATACATTATGACATAATAAAAAATAAAATTAATATTTACACTGATATAATACACTTCTACATGCATCAGTACAGCTACACAATGTATTTTATAATTAATTTAACAATACTAAGTTAAGAACAAGTTTAATAATTACAAGTGATCCCCATGGGATTGTCGTATATAAAATTATTTACAAAAATCAACCCAATAATTTCTATGGTTTATAATTAATCCCTTAAATGCCGATTAAAAGTTACTCGATTCGCTCCCCAATGCCTCCGTTTTCCACAGAAAATGAATAAGTAATAAATCCTCTGAGATAAAAGTAAACCCTTCGCAAACACACACACACGCACACTATCAAAGTCCTTTTATTGCATTCCAAATCCTTCGGAATAATTTTATGGATGGCAGCGCACAGAAAAGATCGTATTTCGGAAAGACGTATATATACGTCCAGGGAATTAAACGCATTGGTTGAGAGAGACGTATATATACGTCGGTGGCACTTAAGAGATTAAAGTCGTATTGTAGCTTTAGTGTCAAAGTATAATTTTATTGAATTTCTGCATTGCTATTTGTTTGGATGCGGAGGGGGTGCGATGAGAATTATGATTGAATATTGGGTCGCAATATTGACAGTTTGAGAAGCCCTGCTCTAAGATATTCCTGGGAAGAAGGAAAATTTACCCCTTTTCAAAAAGAACAGGTAGAGCCATTTGTCTGTCGCTTATAGTCAAGGGGAGACAGCGTTTAATTATAGTTGTAACATACTTAATTTTTTATCAAGATATAAATACTTTCCTTTGTTAATAAAAATCGCATTCTAAATAATTTAATAGCTATAATGTCTCGAAAAATCATATCTTATCAAAACACCCGATAACTTTATGTGGGAGTAGGTTTATTTCTGTTTTTGTATTTTATTGATACAATGTTGATGATTTTGTAAAAAATTCGAATATATGAATGTTATCTTTGCTATTATTGAAACAAAGTGCATCATTGAAAAAAATATTTAAAAGTAAGTATATTTCATGGTACCGCGCGCGGATGGAAAATTCCCTAAAAGAAAACACAATTTTAATTTGTTCAAAGCGAAATATTATGAATTTTAAATAGCCTTAAGGTGGAGTCTATCAATGGTTTCAGATGATTCAAACTTTTAAACAATCTGTGTTTTACATTTCATCTCAATCAGTCTTAATTTAAATACACACAGTAGTGTGTGAGTATACTGTTTTGTAGATTACACGTATTTCGGTATATATAAAATTATTTAGAATTTTATTCTCTATACACAGATATTCTCTAAATACATATATACTTCAATGTTGTTCAAAGCCAGTTCGACAAAATCGGTCTTTTCTCTCTATTAATTAGCTTTCTTTAGATGCTTTCAAATATTAACTGATTAATTTTACACATATTTTTCGTAAATATTTAGTCATACCATCTTAACAGGGAATGGAAGGTAAACTACGTTTATTTGAGGCTCACGCAAAAAGATATTCTCAGATATGAAATACTACCTCTTCCCGATATGCACTACTTTTCTTTCATATTTATCCCTTGTGATGAGGAGAAAACTTCGAATTAAATATGTTTCAGTTAGATTTTAGGGAAGGATAGAGAATTTCATTTCGCTTTGTTTCTGAAAAGTTTGGAAATCTTAAAATAAAAAGAAGTTTTTTTTTTTTTTTCAATTCAAATAATGATTTTATTTCTATTTATGCGTGAAGATTTATTTTTTAATCGTTAACTGTGAGTTCTGTCATTTCAAAAATAAAAATGTCTTGTGATACTGATAATGCACATATGCTTACTAGTTTGCAAATGTATTAAGGAATATCCTTTTTACATTTATTGTAGAGAAAAAGGAACAAGTGAAGGTCGTACGACTCGTTTGTAACAGGAGTCGTGATAGGATGCAAATGCGCGCGAGCAATTAGATTTAAGAGCAATTAGATTAAGATGCAAAAGAACTAGGAAATGATTTAACGGGGTACAGTTAAAGAGAGTTAGAAGAAGTCATTACATATATATATATATATTTATTTATTTATTTATTTATATTTATATTATATATATATATATATATATTTTATATTATATAGATATATATGCCTAGGACTCTATGGCAATATAATGAGGTGATCATCAGATGATGAGGACGACAGTTAGAGAGTTAGAATAAAGATCAATCATAGTCAGAATAATTCTAATTTATTATTCTTTACTAAATATCTACAAACCAAGGTAGGAAATGCCCCTTTAATTAAGTTTAGAAACAAAAGCAAGGTAGAAGATATATTTAATAATTGCTAAGATTCAATCAACTTACGTTTAGCACTGTTTGGTTACTTACGATCTGAATTACCGTACTTCCTTTCTGAGCAATTCGGCCTCTGATCGATATTATTCGTTTATAACTTATTGGCTCAGTTGTCAATTAACAAATCTTTAAATATTAAGCAATTAAGCGTCGAGTCGCTCTCGACTAGCTTTCCATTGCTTTGCGCGAATCATTAATTTTTGTCACCTAACTCTTAACCTCTCTCCCTCTCGAACCAAAAAGTTAATGCTTAAATATAAGCCTTCATTTACATAAACTGCATCTTCTTCTTCGGGAGAAAGTTTTCAATACAACCATATTTAAAGAAATAGCTTTTCCCAAGAGGATTAGGGGGAGGCTCGTGGATAGACCCGTTGCAACACTTCGTTAATATATTTCAACATGTTTTATTTTATGATATTTTCAGGTGATTTGATTTTTTATTAACACTGAGCTCTAAATTAACGAGATGGTAGTTTTCGACAGAATTCGTAATTTTAAACCTTGGTCAAGTAATGAGGACTACTTCTGAACTAGAGCCACATTATCCAAACTTTCACAGTCATGAGAATTTTGAACCTGGACAGATTTAACGTGCATCATTTGCTTTACATGACGGGTCTTCAGTGGAGCCAGGACTCAAACTCACGACTATCCAACCACGAATTCTTCACCTTAACTACTCAAGGATGTCTTAAGGCATGAGCCAACTGGGCCCAGACCCAGGGCCTCATCTCGTTCTCGACTCAGCCTTAATAAGATAACGATTTGAATAATTTTCACGGTCACAAATATTATTTCCGGTTAGATTCTCCAAAAAATTGGGAATTTCGGATATATCAACTGGTTACGTGTGATGACCGTTATCCATGTATAAACCTAGGCCTACCGCCATCACCATCACTTCTTATTCAGTTTAACGGCTGCAGTCGGTCGAATGGGTTTATACGATTGTAAGTCATATAAATTTTTTGTTTCGGTTTGTACGAGTATTCGACAACGAATGGTATGCACTATCTACTTTTATGGGCCATAGGTGGGGAATACATTTGTGTCCGAGACCTGGTTCTACTTTTGCATAAGGGCCCAGGGCCTCAAGCTGTCTTAATACGTCCCCGTAACTACCCAACTGCTGTTGACCCTAACGTTTTCAAGCGATTTATTTAAAAATGTAACATGTTCTTCAATTAATAGATATTTTAACATCTCATTTTAAGTCTTACTATAATTTCGCTGGGTTTCATTTCGATGCATTCAAGCGAATATGTACTTCAGAGTCACTAAAACTATGCTTTTTGTGTGTGTCAATAACCCTGATCATTAAAGTTTATTTCCATAATTCAAAATTTTTGAAAAACTTTCATCTGAAATGTATGTATGTATGTGTGGGTGGAATTTAATCTTAAAAGAATGAATTATCTTCAGTTTTAATAGACACTTCGAAAGTACTGAGTAATTACTCATGTCGCACTATAAAGCAACACGAGAGCTATTGGCAACGGATCTCGTAATATTGAACCCTGGTCAAGTGACGAGAGTGTGAGCTGGCATCCTATTCTCCTAACTTCCACACCAAGTCAACGGGGTGGCTTTTAACCTCAACATTTTTAATGTGCAATGTGCACCAGCGCTTCTTCAATGTGCATCAGCTCTTCCTCAATGTGCATCAGCGCTTCTTCAATGTGCATCAGCTCTAATTCCCGTTACTCGATAGCGCCGGCCACAAGTTTGTGACTATGACCACTGGTGACACTGATCGAAAGTTTTGCAATATTAGAAGAATTTTCCATTTTTCTTAAAAATTAAATGAATTCATCATTTAAAGTTTTCCAGTATTTGAAATGTATTTTATTGTTGTAATGTATAATCTTCCATTTAACATAACTGTTTAATAAAGTGATTATACCAAGGAAAAAGTTCCTCAAAATACATAACCATTCACTAGAAACTCTAACACTGAAAAATCAGTTCGTTCACATTCGAAACTAGGCTTAAGAAAACAAAAATTACCTCAACTGAATTCAACGACACGGTTGACCTGCTTAATTAAAATATAATTCCATCACCGAATGAAAATGAGCACCAATAGTTTAAACATGCACATATAGGGTAAAAAAACATATATCATCCACCAATATCCTTTCTCCAATTTTCAATAAACAACAAACAACTCTCCTCCTCGGATTACCATTCATTTCTCACTCTTCACTGCATTCAATTTCTGAAAAGAAGTTCTAATTCCATTGGACAAATGATATCGATTTGGCGAGAAAAAGAAACAAATTATCGCTGGAAATGTGGAGAATAAGCGAACATGGGGCTGTCATCGCCTTAATTATATTCGGCCGACGACATACCAGGAGGGGTAGGGGAGATTCGATTAACTGAGCCGCGTCTCAGGTAAATGAATTCCTAAATTGGGCAGAAACAATTGGAATTTCTGTTTAGGAAAAGTGATGGCGCCCATTTACAAGCACTGTCTGTGCAGATCAGGGGATGGGATGTAGGAATAAATTCACGATGAAAAGGAAATCTGTCTGAAATATGCTTCTGGGTATGGAGTGGGGGTTAGAGGCTGGAAATATATTCGGGAGTTTTACGAATTCAGCGAATTTAAAAGGTATCTGAAGTACTTTTTAACAAAATAGCTTATTTAAACATTGTAAATGCATTTTTAGGACTCATTACATATAAATACTAATATTTAACTAACAATATTTAAAATAAATTACCTAAATATTACAATTATAAGTGAAATTTTAGCAATTTCTTGAAAACTTCAAAGCAGTTAGAGAAGAAAGAAATAAACTTATTTTAGTAAAAGTATTACTTAAACAAACTAGATGCATATCTAGAAAATGCACTAAAAGTTTGAAAATTTAAAGCGGATTGAGTAAACATTTTAAGAAATGTTACATTCTTTATATGAGACATTACTTAAATAACAAGCCCTAATTCAAAAAGTATTCATACAATAAGCAATCCTTCGTGCATTCTCTAGAAAATAACATAAATATCAGGTTCAAAAAGTTTTATAGAAATACAGTTGCATCATTTTGAGTTATCAGACACGCCATAATAATTTTGAACAGTTTTTAAATGCCCACTTCTGGTAGATCAACCCCCCCCCCAGACACACTTATGGTTTTTCTAACTTTATAAAATTGATTTTAACTTGGCCTCTAGGTAACGTAGAAACAAAACAAAGTATGTTTTGTAAAGCCAAAAGACAGCTCTATTCATTAAAATAAAACAAAAAAAATATAGATCATGACAGAATTTGATCATTTTCAACGTGCTCGGATACCTTAAAAGCATTTTCATATTATTTCGAAAATGCCGAAATTCGAATATGGTGAGTGGGTGTTTTCTCATGTTCCGATGTAAAGTAACACGAGGGCTATTGCAACGAACCTCGTAATTATAAACCAGTCAAGTGACGGGGACTTTAAGACCTTACCTACAATGTAACCACTATAGGATACGTGCTATATATAGGTCACAATCCCATTGTATCCTCATATGAATACAAGGCTTATTTAAGTGTATAGCCAGTGTAACCAGCACAAGAAACATTATAAGGTAGAATTATTTTATTGGGACTGCATAAAATTACAAAAGTTAAGTTACAAAATGTCTGGGTTACAAAAATTTGAAAAATAATAATAAAGTTGAAATTATAAATCTTCGTGAAATTGCTTGAAATGTTCTTTGGGGAAAAAACTTTTCCACTTACGTTACCTAAGTGTATTGTCATTTTTGTTCCATTCTTTCATCACAAATAGATAAATCCGTATCGGTGTTATTGTTGTATTCATCAGATTCAAGTAGAAATTCTCAATCAGTATCACTTTCGTTAAAATTCAACGATGATGCGATATTGGCAAGAAAAAGCAAAAATAAACAACAAAAATAGTTATATACATACTTTAGAAAGTGAAACGAAACACAAACGAACATGCATCTTCGTCAGCAACAAAATCAAATGTGTGTCGTAAGTCGGCATTCCCAGAAATCTGGGATTTCTGGGGATACTAGAAAGCGTAGTCTGGTACGGAAAGGGCTAAGCCACGAAAGATTTAACGGGAATCATCCTTCTTTATGGTGGGTATTCCATGAAACTAGAGTTCGAACTCATGACACACTGGCCACGGACCATGACCATGACCATTCTCGAATGTGATGGAGAGAATGGAATGAAAGAGGAATTTAAAGCAAACTTTTTTTTTGACGACTGAAATTTATATCACTAGATCTATGTGAAGTATATTTTTAAAAATATGATACACACTCACAAAATATCTAAATGTTTTAAAGATTTCTGTTTGTTTTACTTCGTTTTTAATACAAGTTTTTTTCATTGCAGATGTTTTCAAAAAAATTCTTGTTATGACAAAACAAATGCATTACAAGCCCGAAAGAAATAAATGTCTAATATGTTTTATTCATATTTAGAGTAAAATCCAAAGACAAAAACTAAATATATATTTAAAATATGTGCTTTTAATTCTCAAAAAAGCTTACTGGGTTTATAAGCAACGACAGAAAGAAATCATGAATGTACTTAAATAATGTTTAAATATACACACATAAAAATTAAAGTATGTTTCATAATTTCAGTTAAAGACAGGATGTTTCTGTCAGGAAATTTTAGAATCATAAATTTTCAAAATATTTTGCCTAGAACTTTTACTTTTTTGAAATAAATTATTGGTCAAATGGCTTGTCACCTTCCACTTTTTATTTTCATTCTTCCTTAAATTGCAACTGTAGAAAATATTTATTAAAATCTTAGAAAATGTACCTTTTAAAGTATAATCGACTTTATTATTTAAAGTTAAGACTATTTCAAGCTTATAAAACTAACGGTTTTTATTAATCTCTCTCTCTCTCTTTCTCTCTCTCTCTATATATATATATAATTGTACGTTTGTAAAAATGAAATCACTTCACTCCAAAACTGTTCAACCGATCACTATGAAAATTGGCACGCATATGCCCTTTTTGTAGAGAAGATTTTTGTGCTATCCTCTTTGTTGCATCTCCCCACCAGGTGGCGCTACAACAAAGCAACTTCTGCCTCGTTTAATCAATCGACAAGTTGCCAACGTGGTTGGCACAAATTATGCCAACTAGGCTCTATCGCCAACATTTCGATGTTTCCGTTGAATGAGTGAATGAGAGAATATTAACGTCGCATTGTTCAGCTACACGAGGGTTTTTGGCGACGGACCTCGTAATTTTGAACCATAGTCAAGTGACGAGGACGACGCCTGAGCTGGCACCCCCTCTCCTAACTACCACTCCACACCACGGGAAGATGTTTGATCTCTCGACAAATTTAACGTGCATCGCTCCCCTACACTGTGGGTCTTCAGTGGTAATGGGCTCGAACTCATTACACGCCAGCCATGAGTCCGATACCTTGACCACTTGGCTACCGCGGTCACATGTTTCCATTGAATCTCCATTATAATGTAAGGAACGGCGTTGTTTGCGAATTTTACAATTTTAATATAAAATAAATACTACAGAGAGTAATATTAACGTATTATACATCCAGGTATAAATTATTTACACTATTTTAAGAGTTCATTACACAAAATTTGTAACATTCTGTTACTTTTGCTGAGCAGAGATCCTTAGGAAAATGTTTTCAAAAATCAACCCACAAGAGCGGAGCGTTATGGAAAAAAAATTCTTTTTATCAGCTGTTTGTTCTGAAGACTTAAAATTTAACAAATATGGATTTCTTGTTCAGTTGAGATATGCAAAAAGCTTTTTTTTTGTTTAATTATTTGAGTTTCTCGTATAAAATTAACTCATCAAAAACTTTTTTATCTTTCATTCTGTATTGTTTAATTTTTCAATTCATTCTTGCGAAAAAGGTGTTAGCCATCTAGTATATAATAAACCGAAAAATAAATTATTTGGTTTCCTTCAGTTTTAATTATAATTTTATGTTTAAATTCTGAATTACCATACTCTTTAAAATTCTTTTCATAATCCTATGCATTCATGTTTGTAATGATTGAATCTATCCTCATTTTCGTTAGCATAGCTTCTCATGAATTGCAAACTTTAATGCTGTTTGACATTCTATACTTATTTTTCTAATACAAAAGCTTGATTTTAGACACCCAAGTTATAAATTAATTTACTTTTTAATAAATGCATAATATAATTTATTTTATACAAAGTTAAATGAGGAATTTCTGATTTTCAATCTTAGACTTTCACGAGTGTATTATTAATATTATTATTATTATTAAGGACAAAATAGACAAATTCATAATGATAAAACTTAAATAAAAAAAATAAATAAAACCAGTTTTCTTAATAAATATTCTTTGGACTTTCTTGATAAAATCAGAACTGAGATTACTTTTTAATTTAATAACTTATTCTCTTAAACTAAATTCATCGCAGACGCCAGACAGCACTAGACACGACGTTTTGTTTTTATTCAGAAACATTAATAATTTCGCAGTTTTAACGTAATTTCATTTTTCATACGACCTGAAATATGTCAGCAATTTAGACTTATATTTCCTACTATCCATGAAAAGTTATTGTAGCAAACATTTTTTATAATTCCTGATAATATGATTTATTATATGCTTCCTTTCATCATGTACCTTTTTCATTGCAGAAAAATTAGTTTTATCAAGTATGATTTGATATTATGATTTACTTTTTTACATTATGTATGATTTTTATGTATATTTCTTTAATATAATCAAGAATGGTAAAAGTAATGTTAAAACTTTTACGTATAGTTTGATGTTAGAAAAGGCAATCACAGACTATCATATACGTATGGTCAAACGAATCCTCAAAATGCAAGCAAATACGATAGATTAAAAATAGTTTAAATTATCTTTCAAATTGTCAAAAATATATGTTTTCTTCTAATATGTAGTTGCTAATGGGGAAAATATAATAGCAAGAAATAAATAATCACTAACGATTTGATTTTCAAAAATTAAGCATTTGATTGCATTAATCTCCTCGGTTCCATTGTATCACATGTGATACAAAAGTTTAATTATTTTTTGTGAAGGCTGAACAGTAAAAATAAATCTGGGACCGGTTGTATCACATGAGATACAAAATGAAATACTTCATATAATTTCCTCCTTTAGTCGATACATGGCAGTACCTGTCCATAATAGCGTTTTCTAGTAGCGTCTCTGAATCAAAACCAGATGCGTGTACGTCGTGAAAGTAAGTATTTTTTTCTTATTTATTACAAATATTAAACTACTTTTAAAATATTTTTTTTCTTTGTATACTAGTTAACAGCAAAAAAAGAAATTTTTAGTGAAATATTAAAGCGTAATTACTTGTGAAATTTATTTGTATCACTTGTGATACAATGGGACCCAATCACTTATAAACATACTTTTTAAGTCAATTTTGTTTTAATTTTTAGTTATATTTTTTTGGGGGGGAGGGGGGAAGATTGATGGAATTATTTCTTGAGTTAAAAACTTTAGTTGAGGGTTTTTCATGATGAGCCCCCTCCAAAACACAGAAGACTTGCATTCCACATCAAGTAGATCATAATAAGGTTTGCAGCCCCGGGATCCCGGTGGTTTTTTCAAATCCCGAGATCTCGGGATTAAAATAACTAATCCCGGGATTTAATGTTTGTTTGAATTATATTTTGAAATTTCTTTTCAAAGTATTGTGAATCCGGTATTATATTTAATGTATCTTATTTACTTATTTTGTACTGAATACGTTTAATGTCAGTTTTCTTATGTGTTGAACCGTGAAGGGTTCGAGGGTGTGTATGTTAATCGTGAAATTTGATTTGTTTTCTCTTATTTCTTTTGTAACTTTCTCCCCATCGCAAGTGGGGTCAGAAAACGGACATTTCTCTCACTCTCATGATGTCCGATGTCAGCTAACTTGGACAGAGTCAATTAGAATTTTGGAAGATATCTAGTAGGGTTTCAGCCCGGAATTCCAAAACTCCGGGGATCCCGGTTTTTTTTTTTTTTTCCCAATTCGGAAATCCCGGGATTTAATTTTTGTCTAAATTATAATTAAAAAATTTTCTCATTAAAAATTTTCCAAGAATTTAATTTTTCAAAATATTATATTTTTCTTATGAAATATGTACTTAGAACTTTTTTGTGCAATTATAAGTGCTGTAGGTAAAAAAAATATATATGCACAGCTTTCATTTCTCGTATGGGAGAACGTTGCACAGATCTAAGTGACTCACTGCAATGCTTACACAATAATATAAGCAACATCTCAAGAATAGATTTTGTCACAGTTCCTTCTTCAATTAAATGCCGTTAATTAATAGCGGACTAGCTTGGAAGACTTAAACAACTTCAAATCCCATTGCATAACTAACAGCTCATGCAAGTGGATCGTTAATTTCAAATGACGTAACACTGGAAATTGATTCACCTTCTGATTCAATAACTGGATCAATTTATATACAAAAACCATTAAGTGTAGCAGAAGAACTAAATAAAGCTATCAAAGAAATATATGCATCAAAGCAGTCTATTAGATTTGAGACACTGTCATCAAAAATTCAAAAAATAAATGTCTCTTTTTTGAAAATGGAGGGAGACCTGACTACCTGAAAAGAGCATACTCCTATTTAATGACGATAATACCAACTAGTAAAGAATCCGAACGTGTATTTTCTTCGGCAAGACAATTTGTAACAAAAATAAGAAGCCTTTTCAACGATGAAACGCTAGGAAGATCTGTGTTTTTATAAGCTTATTTACAGAAACACAAGAAATGAAGAAATGCTTTTTTTTTTTAAATTCCATTATGTACCTACTATTTTTATTTGTTTTTATGATGAATATATTTTTTTATTTGATTCATCAAATAATATTCAATCAATTTTTAATTATATTTTCAATTTTATTATACATTTCAACTATTCTATATGTAAGTATTTTTAATAATATAGTCCAATCCTAATCCCAGGGTTTGGATAATTTAATCCCGGGATTGAAAATATGACACGGGATTGCAAACCCTAGATCATAACAAAGAAGCTGGGCATATGCCTGAAATGGTTGGAGATAGGACTCATCAGTTTGTGCAGAAATGGAGAAGTGCTCGACCACAACTGTACAATGCACAGATTGTAAGGTTTTTAAATGCTTTACAATTACTTGAAATGGTTTCATGGCATTTCACGAAATAAAGAATAATGCTGAATGTATGCATTGTATGTCTTGTGTGATGAAAAAACTAGATTAAATTAATTTTTCAATCTTGCTTACTATTTAAAAAAATTCTGATTGTAGTGTCTTGTTCCTGATGCATCACATGTGTGTGATACATCCCTCCTAGCTTCTATAATAAAAAAAATGTTGCATATTTCTACATCAGGGTGATCAAAACAACTATTTAAGTACCTCTTACAAAATATCAAGCTTTTATTTTTGTCTCGGGTCTGAGGAGATTGAAAGCAACTAAAATGGAAAACTTAAACTTTGATTAATGTAGCAAATGGCGTGTTAAACTTTGAAGAAAACAAGAATTATACGTAGATTTTTTCTTTTTATTATTGCATATTATATGAAACACCATATGTTGGTCATTAATAAAATATTTTTTGGTGTGTGGTGTTTTTTTTAAAACCACCCGATCGGCAATGTCAGATAAGAGATCCACGAAATTTATCATGGCAAGTGGCTAGTTAACATCTGCGTTAGCCGCAGCTTTGAAATCCATACAGGTGACAGTACATTTTGACTCTTATTTCACTCCAATTTTAAGGGAGGATATCCGGTGGCCTCTCATCTCTCTTTCTCCTTCTGCCACGTTTCAAGAGGACTGTAGGCTTGACGAATATTTAGAGTGCTGTGACGTAGTCACAAAAGAGAAATCGCCCCTATTCATTAATACTCCTCAGGCAGGGGAACACGTGGCTTTGGCTGGCATTGTGCTGTGTTGGACAGCTGGGACTGTCGGGGACGGTGTGACTGCAAAAACACTATGGGGCTGGGCATCACTGGCATTATTTTCCATTCATAGGCAGTGATTGTCCCGTCTTGAAAGGCTGGCGCTCCGCAGAAGTCGGCGAGATGTTTCAAAATGCCAGATGTCAGCCATGCCCTTGTCGCCGGGGACCTTTGAGAGGACCGGAACTTTTGTTATCTCTGCACGAATGGAGAACGTGAAAGACCGTGGTGCCGGGTGGAAAACCTTGAGGCAGCCAATGGGGGTGATGAGGGGCGTAGAGTGGACCCGCCCCTAGATTTTAAAAGAGTGGACCCAAGAAAAGAAAGGACTCCGGATAGACTCCCACGATAAATTCCCGAAACAGAATCCTGCGGACGAAGGAAGAAGTGCACTCGCTCCCGATCGACTCCACGATAGACCTCCGAGACGGAATCGACGGATATAGGAAGAAAGCGCGAAGCGAGGGCCTCCCGATCTAATCCCGACGATAGGTTCCCAAGACAGAACCCGATGGACTAGGGTGATTGACTCCTGAGGCAGTATCCGACGGACGAGCAAAGAAGACGCGAGGAGTGTACACCCATGCAGAAATCAATGCAACAAAATAGAACTGGCTAAATAGATTTAACAACTGTAACAGATTTCATTTTCTCTTTCCAGTGATCTTCTGAATGTTTTACCTCAAATAACAGTTGATTAGATCACCGTAAAAAGTATTCTTAAATAATTAGCTTGGAGTCCACCTGCAACCAAGTTCCACTAAGTCACAGTGCCCTTATGCCACGCTGGCGCTATATATATACACAAATATGTATGCCTTCTCCAGGATTTGAACCCAAGCCCTACCACACAGCAGTCAGCGTCACTAATCATTTTTCTATCTGTGTGAGTGTTTCCATCTTTGTTTATAAAAGTAGAATAAATCTTCATTATTAGATGCGTGACTATTCAAACAGACCTTCACGCACACTTTATAGTAATTGTTCATGCCTTTTATGAGGTAATGAATATTCGCAGATGATATCAATGGTCCTGCTCAAACTTCATTAGGGCAGTTTCCAACTCTCTTAGATTGATAGGGGTTGGGGAAGTAATTGTGCATAAAAATATCCCAAAATTTTTCAATGGGATTATAGTTTGGAAAAACCAGCAATTCCTTAAGAAAAAACTCCTCACGCCTCCAGATACTCTTTATTGATGTGAACAGACTTTATCTTCCTTCTGAAAATAGAATTAACTGCTGCTGTTGTGAAATTTTATCCCAATACTGTGCAGCCATCATAAAAATTGCATTTAAGATATACAACTCAGTGCAATATCCCTTTGAAATTCCACAA
>BMAO01011417.1:0-20510 GCA_019973975.1 Trichonephila clavata | reverse complement strand
TGATGGTGTTTTGAATTCTGTTAAGGTCAGTTTTGTGTTGAGGGTGACGTGTAAACTGCCATAATTTCCTTGCTCTATTGCGGTCTTTGAATAGTTGTTTGAGCTCACCCTGCACAAATGGGATCTCCGTGGGGTTGATCGGTTTAGAGGCGATGGAGTGGGCATTAAGAATTTCATTCGTGATATTGCTGACTTGGGAGTCAATGTCCTGGGTTGAGGTAGCAGTATTGAGATTTAAGTTATCGTGATTGGAGAGTGTTTTCGTAAAAATACTCCATGTAGTATTGGAATTCAATTAGGAAGTTCAAATTTAGAGGTTCTCGGAAAGTAAATTTTGATAGGGTTGTGATCCGAGCTGAGCTCGGGGATGGAATTTATTGTACATGGCTAGCTAATATTTTTGAATAGGGCAGTCTTAGAATTGTAGCAGTGTCGTAACCGTATCTAGTTGGGGTGGAGGGTGCGAAAAGATCAATGTTATTATTTTTAATATAGTTGTAAAGTCTATTTCCTCTGGTATTATTAATATCACATCCCCAGGATGTGTGTTGTGCATTGAAGTCACCTGCTAGTATGGCCATATTATTAATGTTGAAAATTTTGTTTAAGGCAGGTCCTATATTTTTAAAGAAGTCGTCGTTTGGTGGGATATAGATAGACGCAATTAAAAGGGGTTCATCTTCGATAGGGGTGAGGATTATTATAGTCGCCTCGATTCCAGTGGGAAGGGGCGGGGTGGGGACATGATAGTGCTGAATAGATTTTTTAATTAGGAGCGCAGTTCCACCCCATCCTAAGAATGGGTGGGTCCTGTCGTTCCTCTAGCAGAAGTAATTTGGGATATTGAAAGATTGATCTGGTCTCAGGTGTGTTTCTTGTAATAAAAATATATCAGGGGAGTGCTTATCGATGAAATCGCGTATCTCAACAATACGCGATCTCACTCCATCTGCGTTCCAGGAGAACATATGGAGGCCGAAAAAAGAACTAGACATCATTAATTGTTATGTTTGAGATTGAGGAGCAGACTCCTTTAAGCAGATGGCCTAGTTTGTCTGCTGGATTTGGGGTGTTAAATGATTTTTGCATTTCACTGAGAAGATCAGGAAATAGGTTGAATATATTTTTAATTTCGAGAATAGCTTGGAGGAATCCAAATTCTCCATTATTGCTTTGATTAGCATTTGCAGTTTCCAGGTTTAAGTTATTTTTATTTGCGTTTGCGTTTAAACTATTGTTGGTTGCAGACGCCGAGGGAACGTTCCCTCGTGGTGCCATCTGGTGGCTTTCTTTGGGAGTAGCTGCTTGAGCGAAACTCAAGCCGGGTATGGTAAGGGATTGGGTAGCCTGCGAGTTTTCGTTTCTCGCTTTATTTTCTTTGGTGCATTTGCCCTTACCCTTTTTGGGTTTGGGAAAAAGGGGACATTCTGACGAAGAGGCCATGTGACCTCTCGCCTTGCAATTAATGCAGAGTGGGTTGTCTATTTTTTATTTGATGGCGCACTGTCCTGTTCTGTGGTTTTCACCACATTTCAGGCAGCGCGTCAACATTGAGCAGTTTTGGCTCGCGTGGTGGAAAAAATTGCAATTATAGCATTGCGTGGCTCTATTACCTTTTCGGAAGGGGTCTATTTTTATCTGCATATAGAGGCAGTCTTTAATTTTATATATATCCTCAACGTTTTCGTCTCTGGTAATTTCAATTAAAAAGAATGGGAGTGGGGCTTTGGTAGCGAACTTACGAAGTTGCGCTACCTTTTCAATTTTGATACCTTTTGCCAAAAGTTCTGTTTTGATATCTTCCGCTTCCGTATCAGAAGGGAGACCTTTAATTACTAATTTAAGAGGCCTAGTAGATGGGGGGTCAATTACGTAATATTGGATCTGCTTAGAAGTTAAAAATTCGGTTATTTCTCTGTGATGTTCTTCAGTTTCTGCTGCGATTTTTATAAACCCATTGATGTGGGTATTAATAGCAGTTGGGTGGGTGCGGTTGATGCTCTGTAGGATTAAATTGTATGAGGAGGTCATCCTCATCATTATGGGTTTAATTTTGGATTGGGGTAGGGTGACGTCCTCGGCGTCTGACTTTGCAGTGTTGAGTGCTGCAAAGCTATTCGTGGTATTAATTTGGTTTATTGTGTTCTCTACTGGAACCGGTTTTGCTGTCTTCTTAGGGAAGGAGAAATCACTATTTTTGATATTATTATTTTTGGTTTTAAGGTTTTTGTTTACGACAGCCGTTAGTTTGGCTGGTCTGAGGATGGGTTCAGCTGCTCTTTTAAGCGCTTTAAATTTATAGTTGTGGGTACAGAGAGAGGGCGATTGTGCAAGGTAGAAATTCGTTCATCTTACCCTGCAGGAACTTTAACTTGACCTCTAGGCTCTTCAGCTCGTCCTCCAGTTGCATCTTGGTTTCATCAGTTGGGCTAGGAATTCTCTTTTCGATGTCCAACATGCAGACAACGTAGTCCTTCCTTGCATCGAAGACATGGTATTGTTTTTCAAAACCTCTGAGCTTATTGCATCGGTCTTGATCAGTAAGAGTAGGGGAGGTACTAATATCCTCCATAATGACAGATTGGTCGCTATTTTCGCTGACCAGACTTCCGGGCTCTATAATAGACGTCATGCTTGCACGACGTCCAGAACGGGAATGATGTAGTTGACGTATGCGTTTCAATGCATTTTTGTTTCATTGGTCAACGCGCACTGACATAACACCTCTTAAATAGCCAACTCAGAAAGGCAAACAGCAGACGGAAGGCAGTTTCCGACGGAGCAGGTTCCCTGCGCCGATCGTTTTCTCCACCTCACAAAGATTACGTCGACCGTTCCTAGCAAAGGCCGACACTTTTCTCAGTATACTCCATCAATCTCAGATTATTTTCACTAAATACACACATTCACAGACATATTCCACTCACTTAATACTTTTATTTTTCACTTAAAGTAACTGCTAATTTCTCAAGTATTTAATTTATCTCTATTTCTTAAATTTTTTCAATCTTCAGGACCACAAATGCAGCAAAGGGCTAAGGTTAAGCCGAACCAAAGTCTCCCCAAAGGTTCTCCCAGGATAGGAGTTTAAGCTTCCCTGCGGGAAGTAGGCACTCCAAGAAGCATTCAACCATTCAAGTCACAGTGGGTTGTTATAAATCTTGTTACAGCCTTCTAAAACTCTTGCTATATTAAAGCGGAACTAAAGTTGATTGGGCGAGTTTATTATGATTCGTTTTGTTCATGCAGAAGTTCCGTATACATCCAAAATAAACGTACTTTGAAGTTATCGCAATTGTTTTTCATTTTATTATTTTAAGCACGTATGTTGTTAAGCAGAATGAATTCGATTTCACAATACAAATTTTTTGTCAAAACAAATTGAAAAAGAAAACTCTTTAAATAAAACGTGAACATTTTTACCCAATTGAAAAAAAAAATTATTTTAAATTGTATCTAAATGTTACAAGTAAAACAAAATAAATACGTCATATCAGTTATTTTAAAATTCAACATAGAACACGTGATTGTGTTTTTTCATTACCGTCATAAACTTGGTCCATTTCCTATTTCAAAGAAAATGAAATTAAAATTTTTATAGTTGCTTGTGACATGCAGAAAAAAACATACGATTCTCCGACATCAAAATCTATCCTCCAATGGGAACGAACTTTAAAGGAGACTAGAGATTTGTCATCGTGATCTGGCAAGTATTCTTTTTTCGTGAGTGAGAGAATATTAACGTCGCACTGATTAGCAACACGAGGGCTTTTGGCGACGGTCCGCGTAATTTTGAACCACGGTCAAGTGACGCGGACGACACTTGAGCTGGCACCCCCTCTCCTAACTACCACACCAACGGGAGGACTGTTGAGCTCTCGACAGATTTAACGTGCATCGCTCCCCTACACGGCGGATCTTTAGTGGTACTAGGATCGCACTCATAACACGCTAGCCATGATCCGACGCTTAGACCACTCGGCCACCGCGGCCTACGATTAGTTCTTGAAGATGCTTACAAAATTACGTTATTTTACGTGTATATCAGCTAGTTATGAGTTATATTTATTTTATTATGTTCATTACAGAAAAAAATTTATTTACAAACATATTTTGATCCTAATTTTGAGGTTTTTGTCTGTAAGTAGCCCTATTTCAATGAAATTATAAAAAAATTATTTTTATTTTATTTTCAAATTTTTATTTTTCAGTAAGTGCTGGCGTGTCACTGAAACAACTCCATTGTGCCACACGTGCCGCTGGTTGGCCACCCTTGATTTAGAGCATGGTTGACACATTTGCTTGCTTATCGCGTTTTTTTGGCAATTAATGGGCGTTGTAATGTGGGCATCTGGACTGTGAAACAGTCCTCAGTCCCATATCCTGGTTGACTTTGATGTTGGGCATGGCGATGGTGGGGTTTTCTTTCTGCTTAACAGGAATCATGGCTATTGGCTGAGACAATGGCATCCGGAAGGCGTGGCAATGATTGTTCATCTGACTGATGTAGAGATGAAATTTTTTTGGCATGGGTAAGAGCTTGCTCTCTGATTGGTCGGTGGTAGCGTGAACAAAGAAGTCCTATTGGTTGCCATGGGGGCTGGGAATAGAGAAAGTGTTAGGTGCTTGTCCAGTGGGATAAGTAAAATTTAATATGAGGAATTAATAAGGAAAAATGGTAAATGAAATTACTGAGATGTAATAATAAAAAATTATAGCGAGAATAAAAACAATAAAGGGGGGTTGTAAGAATCTAGAAGTATTCTTCTCGGTTTTTTGGTATTTATATTGGGATCGTATGGGATCAAGTTAAGCATATTATCGTTATTTGTATCTGGGAGAGCATTTAAGAAGTTAATTGCAATTTTCTGAATATGAAATCTAAAGCTGCTGATTTTTAAGGCATTCCGTATGTCGTCATTACGCACATATCTTGTGGCTCTGACAATCATACGTATGTAAGAATTTTGTACAGTTTCTAGAATTTTAATATTGGTTTTAGTAGCATATCCCCAGACTGGACAAGCATAAACAATAATGGGACGCATAACGGCTGTATAGAGAAGCACTTTGTTATCTATATTTAAATAGGAGTTCCGGGCAATTAGGGGGGGGGAGTTTAAACATGACTTTCCGGAACTTATCGCGGGCGTATAAGATGTATTGTTTCCAAGTTAGGTGTGAATCGAAAATGACGCCAAGGTATTTAGTTTGCTCAGACCATGGTATTTGTTTATTGTACATGATAAGTGGGGGTGGTGTAGTGTGTTTTTTAGTGAAAATAACAGCTGGGGATTTTTCTACATTAATACTGATTTTCCACTTGCCGTAAAAATTCTCTATTGGCAATTAATGGAGTATTTAATCAAATATATATCAGAACATCTATTATTATAATTGTATTGGTATATTTGATTTTTTTGTTTCGCTCTTTCTTGTTTATAAAATGAAAAGTAATGACAAATATTTTGAAATATTTTTAAATAATTGTATTTGGTAAATTTTATATTATCAAGAAATAATTAGATACACTGCATGTACTTGTTTCTACATATAAAACTTCATACGTATTATATTTCATCCCTATTTAATTAAAGAAAAATAATTATAAATTTGTGAAAAATACTTTTTGTTTACGTTTTGTTAATTTTTGGATAATTTAAGATTAATCAGTGCGTTTAATTTCTGAATTGTATGTATTTATTACACTATAATAGCTTTGTTATAGTGAAGAGTATTGATAAATACGTAGGAAATTTATTTAAATATTTATATTTCTTTATTCTTACTCTATTGTTGGACTAATTGCTGATTTGTACATCCACATCAAACCTAAATTCATTCTTGTACTTTACCAATATTTGAAAATTTTTCATTGTTTCTATTTCGTTTAATTTTATGCCAATAAAGATTTATTATGCTAATTAAGATTAGCAGTATTTTTTATAGTTATTTGATCACTATATTGGATCTATAATTTATATTGTATAATATAAATTATACCATGTATAGAAAAATAACAATATTATATGCATATTAATATCTAAATTTATATGATTTGTAGATCATGTCGAATGATTATTATATGGAATCAGGGCCGCTATAGTAGTTTTGCCACCCCGAACAAATATGAAAAATGTCGCCCCTCTCCCCAAAGTAAAAGGTTATTATTAAAATCGATAAATTGTGTGTGTAAGTTCACATAGATATACACCTATGAAGAATAATTCTTGAGAAAAAAAAGGCAGCATAACTCACACATTATAAAAACCAAAACACACAAATAAAGCGAAATTAAAACAAACCAAAAATTACAAGTCCCCCCCCCCTGACTTCTAATACTGAAGGCTTTAAAAAGCTAATAAATTTTTTTTAAATTAGTTTCTTCTGCTAATTTATGTTTGACAGCTAATGTGGTAAAACCATTTGATCTTTCTTGTAGAAGAGAGCTGTGGATCTAAGATATATTTCTTACTAATTTTAATTTTGAAAAACTCTTCTTTATAAACTTGTTGGGAAAAAATGCAAAATTCTTAATGCAATGACAAGATTTGGTGCAAATTCTACAGTTGAAAAAGAGTTCCAATACTTCAACTTGGCTTTCTTTTTTACCGAACAAAGCCGGCCATTTTTTGGATCATTTAAAAAAATTACAGCCATCTAAGGAGGCTTTTGCCATGTCATTAATGACTAAATTTAAAGAGTGGCTATTGAATGGCACGCGGATTGTTCAAGAATTTAAAGGGGGACTTCTAATTGTATTGAAAAGGTGAAAGTACTTAAGCACACAATAAAAGTACACTATCCAGGTGTAGAACGGCATGAGTTCGAAATAAAATGTATAACATAATTTTAACACAAACCTGTAATGTTAGGTTACAGGCAGAGGCGGATTAAGCGGGTGGCGGACCTGGCGGCCGCCAGGGGCCCCCAGCGATAGAAGGGGCCCAAGCTTGATGGATTTCATTCATAAATTCAACTTACAATAAAAAGAACTTGAACCGATATTGCAACCCCAATGATTTCTCGTATTTGAGCCGTGTATCAGCACTAACCATCTTTTCCCCGTATATCTATATTGTTGCAATCTGTACAAATTTTTCACATGATTTTTTTTTGCCCAAATTTTATTTTGAACAAAGGAATACTATTCAAATCAAACAAGTCCATTTTCAGTTCACAGCCGTGCTTATTTACTGTTGAGTACACTGATGGAAAAAAACCCAACAACAGGAAAAAAATATTGTCGACTAATTATATTTCGGCAATACAAATCGGCAATCGCCTACCTATACAAATGTATAGGTAACATATTTAATTGATTAAAGTTTCCAAATCACAGGTTAATGTAAGCGCGAATAGAGCCATTTCAACTGTGAAATGATAATACATTAAAAACCGGTGTAACCGCCCCAATTTTAAATGCAAGCATGCAAAAGTGCATGCCATGTGTCGTACTGGTACCGGATATCGGTTTGTAGGATGGAATTGTATGCCTGTTGCTCTCGGTCGGTTGATATAAGGTTGTTTAATTCTGGTTGTGGATTAAGTTGACATTGCCGTCCAATGATGTCCCATTCGTGCTCGATTGGAGAAAGATCTGGTGATCTAGCAGGCCAACGTAACACATTGACACCATATAGAGCCTGTTCAGTTACAACAGAGATTAGAGAGAAGGATATCCTGTTGGAAAGCACCCTTTGAATGTTTATAAATCGCAGTGCAACAGTTTGAATCTCCAGACTGACGTACTAGTTTGCAGTCAGGATGTATGAATTAACCTCGAGAGTGCTCCATCAATCAAAGAAAATTACTCACGCCAGACCATAACTGTAGGTACATGCCCAATGTATCTAGGTGACAGAAAGAGTTTTTGCAGGCGTTGACATGGCCTTCTTCTAATCAATATACAGCCATCACTGCAGTGCATACTCAACACTCGCATCGCGGTGCTGGGCCATTATTCTAGAGTCCCATAGCCTGGCATACATCAAGTATGGCTTTGGGCCTCAAACCTGACTTTCCAGGGGACCTTTATATTCTCCGTTACGCTACTGCATCTCTGGCACCAAGACAGAAACAGCTTTGATCGGAGAACGCAGCACATCGCCACTCCACTCTCCGATGACACCACTGAAATCACAGATGTTAATGATTTAGAGATAATGGTATAAACGCAACAGGGTGTCTGACTAGGATCTACTTCTTAAACGACTGATATGTTACAATTCACTGTTTCAATCTTGTGACGGAAAAACTGTAATTTCTGATGTAGATGCACTACGCTTCCCAGCCCCGTGGTGAATTTCGTGATCTTCTCTGTCAGCGGTGACCCGTGCATGATTGAACTATAGTTTTCTTGAGGTAGTGCCTTCCCTGGACCACTCTGCCAAAAATCACGCACAGTGGATATATTCCTTCCAAGTCTTTCTACAATATCACCTTTTTTTTAGCTCTATTACACAACCTCCCGTTCAAACTCAGCGAGCTGTTGATAATGGTTTATCCGTCATCTCAAAGTCATTTTGAAATAACATCAACTCACTACGTCAAATCTGTGCGTATTTGAAGTAAACTTGATTCACTTCCTACACGTGGCGCAACTAGCGCCACATGTACCTAGCGAAAAATTTGAATCAAAGGTAACTTTTAGATGTATTTTTAAAGGTATCTTTTAGAATGCATCAGGGGAAAGATCTCTTTTTGTTTAAAAATAATTTAAGAACTACTATGGGAGAAAAGACAAAGTGAACAACAATGCCCTATTATACAGCGTGGTCCCGAATTCACGGTTCAAACGTTAAGGGTAGATACAGGACATTGTAACAATAATTTATTATATAGGTATGTATGGGCGCAAGTGACATGGTGAGGTGCTAATAGGGAAAGTAAAAGAAAAGAGAAATGGAGTTATCGGTTGTTGCCGGTTGCATTGTCGGTAGGGGGCAGTAGATGTTTAGCTGTCATTTAACATGATGCCTCTGAGTAGGAGAAAGCTCCATTCGCAATTGTGCTGACGTCTATTACGGGAGACTTTACGTATATTGAAAAGGCAGACATGCATTACATGAACAGTCGTGCAAATGGTAATGGCAGAGCTGAACGGCGAATATATCTTGTCGCAGTTTTCTGATCGACGAATGCCAAATCACAGAATTCTTCAGCGGTTACATCGTCAACTTTGAAACAAATTCATTCCACCTCACCAGACATGATGCTGGTCCACGAAAAGCTGTACACATTCTAGGCCTGGAGGATAGCATACAGAACGTTGTCACTGACAAAACAGAGTCAAGTACAAAAACTGTTGCTCATCACGTAAGTGTGAATCATTAGACAATTTGTAGAGTTTTAAACGAAAATCGCTTACACCTCTTCCATTTTCAGAGAGTACAAGCTTTGAGTCTGGCAGACTATTGTCTCCTACTGCTAGTGGGTAGTACAGCAATGTGCACTGCAGCTGGACTTCACAGCTCATGTACTGAACATTTGCGAACAGTTATTGTAAATATTACACTTGTCAACGACACTTTCAATAAACACTTTGTTTTTCCTTTCGTCTCTTGTTTTTGGTGTTTGCGCCTCACCGCGTCACTTGCGCCCATGCATTCCTATACAATAAATTATTGTTACAATGTTATGTACCTACTCTTAAAGTTTGTACCAGGAATTCGGGATCACCCTGTATACAGAACAAAATGTTTTGGACACAAAATACATATGGCAAAAATATTTAATGAATTTGACAAAAAAAAATCAACTTGTATAGCAAAAATGTAAGCTCTTCAGTAAGTTTTTTAAAAATTTTTTTATATACAGTGAAGAGAGATTTTTCTGTAGCCGTTGAGTTTTATTTTTTCCAATACATTTTTTTTTGAGAATTTGAAGTGACTTTTTTCACTAGTTTTTCGATTCTTGATTCCATGGGCCCCAAACCTTTTACCGCCAGGGGCCTCCAACTACTTTAATCCGCCTCTGGTTACAGGTTTTGTGGGATATGGAGTAGCAAAGGCTATAATCCCCACCTGTAATGAAATGCTTATCACAAAACACAGATTTAGCTCTCGCTTTCAAATTCTTCCGTAGTGAAAAACAGCTTCCTATTGTAGCCATGTAGATGGACTTGTAGGACAGCAGTACGTTTTCACAGTAGACTACAAATGCAGAACAGAGTTCCAAGTTTGTGCTTTTTCATGTTGCTCATTTTAAAAGGATAAAAAATTATTCCATGGAAATCAAAAGATAATTAAAACCTCTTCCGTTTATATATGCATACAAAACAATGATGATTTTGCTGTAACCGGAAGAACAGGGTTCTAATGAGACTTATGGGGAAAAAAAGGCAACATTTCTCGATCTATATTAGTTTATTGCAATGCTCGACACACATCTGCTTAGTGTTTTACATCCTGTGTATGTCTGACAGACCATATTCTCAAAACTATTCTAAGGTGTTGCCATATTGTGTTCGAAACCCATAGTCGGGTTTGCCACAGACTGCAGCGCCCCATAGTAAGCTTTACTGCAGAACTAGTCCATACAGGAAATTATAAAGATATATAAACTAATCTTAAAATTTATTCACATTATGGCGTGAAGGATGATTTATACATCACATTTGCAACAATAGGTTTCCTTAAAGCCACAGACATACCCTCCCCATAGCCAACTCAGTCTCTTGAATCAACTGGTAGCTTGGATTTGTGTGAAATTAACTATTTAATAAATATTTTAGAATCAATTTAATCCTTACAGATTTTTATATTAGTCATTTTTAAAATTTTGTAATTTTTATGAAGTTGACGCATGTGTAATTATATATCTGTAATACTTTTCATTTTGCTTTAATATTTTTCTTCAGTGAATTCTCCCCCCCCCTCCGATTATTAAGAGCGTTTTCGAAATTTCACAAATCTGCTTTATCCAACAGATGGCGTTGTTTGCAACTCGGATGACGTCATAAAGAAAACTTTTGTTTTCTGGAAACCTCTCGTTACTATAGGAACGGGGTGTGGTTTAGAAATGATTGACAGATGTAGTCTGTATGAGAGCGCATGCGCTCTTTGAAGAACCAGATCTAAGGGAGGAAAAACGTGTCAGCAAACGAAGGGGGGGGGGCGTGAGGAAAGAATGGGAATGAGTTTTCTACAAATAGGTTTCAATGTTTGAATAAGGTTCTGTCACTGCCGCACAAAATTGGGTGCGGAGACATTTTTTTTTTTGAAAGCCGTGCTAGTGGATAGGTATCAAAATGTGCATTGCACTTCTAAGTATATATAGTTCTGGAATCTACTCAAAAATACATTTTTCTGCATAAATGATGAGTCTAATTAGTCTAGATTTGTCGGGAAACATAGGATATATTTGCTTAATTTGGGTATAATTATTATGTGAGTTTTTCCCATTCATATGGAAAATAATTGAGTGTAATGCACTTGATATTTTGTCACAGGAATTATTGTATTTCAGGGTAGGCCTTTGAGTACAACATTTTTGAGGTAATGCTATTGTAGAATGTTACTGTTTCCTAGTTTCGGATGACATTTATCCCTTTTTGTGGAAATTGGTATTGTAGTTTAGAAATCATGTAATTCATTCCAACTTTTCTATAAAATCATCGTTATAAGGCTCTGGATTTTTAGGAAGAAAACGTTCAAATTGTCTCTTGACAAATACGTCTACATTGTCTTAGGTATCATAAACAATGCCCATAAGATTAAGAAGGGAAACGAAATATGGGTGGGGGTTTTAATTTTTCGACGAAGAATTTGGTAGATCTTTATTTGAAATTTAGAAAAAGTATTTTTTTTTCGAGTTTTAGGGGATATATTTGTTTTATTTATCTTTGTTACCTTTATTTATTTATCGATCTAATTCTCTTTTTGATAGAAATATGCGAAATTTTAATAAGTTTCTTTCTGCTCATATCTCTTAGATACAAATTGTATTTGAAATTGTCATAGAAGGATGCTTATTATGGAAATAAAGTTTCGATTTGAATCTTTAAAAAGAAAATGTCATTTTTCTTAGAAAATATTAACTAGAGCACTTTTTTGTCAGTCCTTTTTTAACAGCATTCCATTTCTTGTTTTACAAATTAATGCTATTTCCAATCAGGGGCATAGTTACCGCGGATCTATGATACGGGGCCCCAAGCTTTGAGGGCGGGCACCCAAACGTGTAAGCAAAAAATCGCAGGGGTGGCCTTAGAGCAGGCATGTCAAACTCATTTGATATCACGGGCCACATAAGCTATTTTACATTAAGTTGAGGGCCACATGTTTTCAATGTTCAAAAAATTAATAAAACAGGATTTTTAGGATGATTATATTATGTATTTATAAAACTCAGTGTATTATATTTTTTCATACATAATCATTTAATATTTCATTTATTTTTTAAACTATAAATATTTTATATTGTTTTATAAAAAAAAAAAATTATTTTACGAAATAGAATGAATGTAATGTTAATCTTAGAAGATATTTGACGTCGTTTTTTTTTTTCTCAAAGCAATTCATCAAAATTTGGTTGAACATATTGAGTTGATATAATTTTTAAGAAATGATGATAAATGTTTTTCATTTAATCTCGACTGTTCTGAGAATTTTCGTTACTTTTCATTAAAGAAAATGATTGCTTCCGAACATAGCCATTATACGCGTAATAAATGATAACATTTTAAGAAACCGATCTACAGATGAAGATATATAAATATCTAGACTTATTACTTCGAAACTTTTTGCTTCGGCAAAGAATCAAAATAGATTTCAATTAATTCCATTTGTAACTTTTCATCAACAATTACAATATCGATACATAAAGGTGAAATTAAGAAACGAAATTGTAATTCAAAATTTTTAAAATCAGATAATATTTGATCGCGAATTCCATTTCTAATAATTTAATTTAATATTCTGTAAATTTTAATTTAAATGAATTAATCAATAGATTTTTTAAAAAAAAACTTTGAACTGAGACAAGTTTTCTCTTTCTATTTGTAATAATTTCTCAGTAATAATTTTTGTTCGAAAGCGTTAATATTATCAAATAGCATCGTAGCAAATAAATTTTTGCCTTGAAGCTTAAGTTAAGTAGACTAGTAATATCAACTGAGAAAGCCAAGTGCTTTACCCAATGTTCATCTTTCAATTCACTTTCATCATTATTTAATCATCTTTTACACTTTCATAATTGTTTTTTCTTGTTGCCAAGAAAATAATGATTTCATCCAGCAATTTAAAAAATCGTTTTAACCCTTATTGGTCAAAATCCATTGAACTTTCATGTAATATGGTTGATCGATAAATTACCATTCTAAACCTTTTAGAAATGAAGCAAATCGACGATGCCAAAATCTACAAGCTCGAATAAATTTTCAATTATACTGACTATTTTAAAACATGTCCAGTATATCCAAGTACAATACTTGCTAAGTAATAATACGATGAAAATGTTCAAAATTGTACTATTACCATGTTGTTTGCTTGTTTCTTTTAATCTTGCAATTGCTTTAGTAATACTAGCCATGGTAAATGCTCTATCAGTTGTAAGACACGAAACAACTTTTACAAGGATAACTTACACTTCATCAAGATTTCTAAAAGTGCATCAAAAACATGTATTATGCATAATACATGACTATAATTCTCCACTATTTCATCATCTCTGCTGGTTACAGAATTTCAACTTAAAATTACACTCTAAATTTTTTTTTTACTTGTGCTGGACATAATACTGCTTTTATATTTCGAATCTAATCCGCCATCTGTTCTAAGCCGCACCCTAAATTCTCAAAAGGTTATTGTGAAGAATGAAAAATAATGTAAAATGGTTTATCGATATCAAATTTTACACAATCAAAATAAATTTAAAAGGAGAACTAATAACACGTGAATTATCTGTTATTTTATCAGTATTACCAATTTTTAATTACGGGAACTCATAATTTCTCTAAATACCCCATCCAACAAATTTCTTTCCCTTCGATTCTAAGCCGCACCCCATTTCTGTAGCATTAACATTGGAAAAAAGTGCGGCTTAAATTCGAGTAAATACGGTTATTCCTTCACTTTAATTAAGCACTCACTAATATATTCTTCTTCAGTAAATGGTTTCGACCCGCTTGCGATTAAAAGGGAAAATATATAGTTTTTATAGCAGTTGTATAGTCTTCAACAAATTTAGGTGGCCGCGGTAACGGACTCGAGTCATAAAATAACTGGCCTAATACCGCTGAAAATCCTCAATGCAGAGGGGGCCGATGCACGTTAAATATGTCGAGGTTAAGACGTCCACCAGTTGGTGTGGTGTGGAAGGCAGGAGAAGGGATGCCAGCTCAGATATCGTCCTCGTCACTTAACCATGGTTCAAAATTACGAGGTTCGTGGCCAAACGCCCTCGAGCAGTTGAAGAGTTCGTTGTTAACATTCGCTCACTCACTCCGTCAACAAATTTAGTGAATAAATTTGTTTCATTTTTAAATTGATTTCAGTTCCGACAACTCGTCTTATCAAAGTTTCCCAGCATGTTGGTCAGAGTTTGTTTTCTGATTTCTGTCATAGTGCCTTTTAAAATTATATTCCTTTGCGACTGAATTAGAGTTTTTACATATCAGGCCTAATATTTTATTCTTATTATGGGCATAAAAATATTGTAGTTCACATTTTTCTTGAAAGTTATGATGTTCATCTTCAGTTTATCTTTTCTTACTCTATTCTTGAAGTGTCATTATATTTTTATTAAATAACTTTTTATTTTAATATGAATAAAACCCAAAATACACTTTCATTCACAAACGATTGCGCAAACACTGCACTTTGACTTGGTCATCTTGGGGGTTTTAAATGTTTAAAAAAAATAAAATCTTCAATGGCCTTTGACGCCATGCTATTCGCCTCTTACTGATTGGACACTTCAAAGAGAAAAAAAAAAGTTTCACACACGATGAATCGTAGTGCGATATATAGCAAATAATATGCAAAAGTGCATTTAAGAATTTAATAAGAATTTGTTTATTACAGTGAAATTAAATGAAAAAATTTCAATAAAATATTGAAAATAATTTTCATTTAAAGGCTATTTTTATAATTAAATAGAACTTTTTAAAAAACAAGAATAGATAACAGGTGAATATATTGTAAATTTTTTAAAAAAGGTTTACCAGAAAAAAATTTTTAAATAAAAAAACCCCCTTAAATATATATTGACAGTTAAAATTTTGTAAAATGTCTCCGCGGGCCGCAACCTAGGTATTGGCGGACCGCATGTGGCCCGCGTGCCGAGTGTTTGACATGCCTGCCTTAGAGAGTGCCCTCAAGGATGATACAGGGTCCACTCAGGACCAGCTCCGCCAGTGTTTTCAATACTCATATATTTTTTTTTTATATTTAAAATATGTTTTACATAAAATTGATAGCATTTGTTATATATATACGATGACAGAGATTACTCAGCCTAATCTTATCATGATGCTTTCATAAAAGTTTTGAAACACTTATAAAAATAATAATGATACAAACTGAAATTAGAAACCACCAGGTATGTACGTATAACATCTAATTTTTTCTCAGTTTTAAGTCGGTGCAATTTAAAAAGTTTGAATTTATTACATGACTTGAAATTATTTTACTATAGTGTTATAATACATTTTGAAATATCGTAGATAAATTCAGTTATATTTGTAATACTTGTATACGGAATACTTGAACTCAATAAAGTCTCATTGTAGTATCAGCTGAAAAAAGGCTGATTTTAAGTCATATAATTTTCAGTAGTATTCCACCTCTTCCAAATATTGTCTTTTAGTAACACAAGAATGTTTTGAGCCCAGCAATTTCTCAATAGGAAAAAATTAATGAAAGCAAAAAAAGCTTCTAAGGTTTTTAACTATGTGTAAAAACACAAATATTGCTCTTTAAAAATTAAAAACCTCGAAACATAACTGAACAGAAACGATTTTAGTAGTAAAAGTAAGAGTTAATAGACATTTCACTGAACGAACCGATTATTCTCCCAAATATCTCTTTTTGTATACAAAATTTTTTTCATGATGCTGTAATAAATTCATTTCAAGGTTTTTTTTAAGGTGAAGTTAACAAAAGAAACTACATCTTTTTTACAGAATGGAGCAAACTCACAGTTTGGACAAATTAACATTTATGATAGGGAGGCTTTGCATGAATGTGCAAAAATAGTTAAACGTGACGATGTGTTACAAATTTTACAGCCAATTATGAAGAAAAAACCGTATGAACTACATAATACAAGGAAATTACAGTTTTACAATTTGAGCTGTGATAGAGTTGCATAATTTGTACAATGGGAGTTGGTCCGCCATTAGGCAGATAAGGGAAGGGCGGTACCTCCTTCCAGTTTTTAATTAAATTTTTAAGAATGGAAAAATGCTTTAAAATGATTGCTAAACTAATCACTCTCTCTAAACTGTCGAATATTGAGATTGTCAACTCTCAGAAAACTTCAAATATATTAAAAACTGATTGGTTATCAGACTCCCTTAACCTTTTCAATAGAATTTTTGCTATACCTGGTGGGCGCATTAGCTTAGTGGTTATGGTCACGAGTTCATGTCTGGAGTATCATGGGCTCAAATCCTGTTGCCACTAAAGACCCTCCGTGTAGATGAGGCCATTCCTCCCATTTATGTGGTAGTTAGGAAAGAGGGATGCCAGCTCAGGTGTTTTCTCGTTACTCGACCGAGGTTGAACATTACGAGGTTTGTGATCAATAGCCCTCTTGTTGCTTTATAGAGCGACACTAATCTCTCTTTCTTTCTTTTGCTAATCCTGCTCCAGGCACATAAATTACTTTAATAAATCCTGTAAAAATTCTCATTTATAGTTAATCTTCATCTTCAAAATTTACATATCTAATATTGATTGAATTTTTTTCCAAATGGGAAATTTTAAGAGTGCAGTCCATTTGTACGTAGCTGCTTTAATTTCGGAAAGGACTTCCGTTCCAAATACAAAAATAACTTATTTTTGAGATCTGTGCATAATTCTCTGTTTTACGAATTTTTTATTCTGCTTATGTGATCCATTAGCACAGAGTAGTAATTACTTAACAATTCGATTAAAATTTTCCATTATATTCCATTACATTAAACCAATTTAAATGTAATTTTATAGCAAAAACATGAAGAAAAATTACATTTTCAAAACATTCTCTTTTCATGGAAAATACTTCTATGGAATATTTTTTTCTATGTACATATAGTTAGGATTTTTCTTTATACAGCCTGAATTAAGATTTTTGAAACATTCACATTATTTTTAGAGTTATTATTGAAAAAACAACCAGGCTTCTTCATAAAAATTTCGCTACTTTATTAATATAAGTCCACTTCTAAATTATATCTTCTAAAAAGTCCAGTTGAGGTAGGGATTCTTGGGAGCTTCCCAAATCGAATAACAAAAACTAAACTTTCGTAACATCAAGAATTATTTTAAAGATTGTCGAATTTTAGATATCCATAATAAAAATGTTTTTGATAAATTTTACAACTCGCCATATTGACATCAATAGGAGTATTGTAAAGTTTTCATATTCAAGAGTATATTTTTTTTATTCTTGATTATTTTAGGGCCCCGGTGCATAGCATCCATTGACCACTCCCTGCAGAAATTAGCTTTAAGAGCTTTCAGTCTGGTTGAAATGACAATTCTACAAATGTTTCACTCACTAAGAAAGTATACACCCCACAATAACCCTCTTTCAGTCCCAAAATAGATTCCAATCGCCTCCCCCTGAAATAAACAGCTATCCTGTTCACGTTTCCCCCCACCCTCGTCAACCTTATCTCAAGGTCACTTGACCGTTTCATCTTGGAAACAAATTGACAGAACTTCCTTCTTTCATTCCAATGAAGAGGGTCCCCTCCCTAACAATGACGTCATCTCATGACGTAGTCTAGGGTTACTTTAATTCTCTTACCCCCTCCCCTTTCATATAAAAAAAAGCAGAATTAGTGTTTCTGAAGTGATTAAAATCATTATTCATGTAGCAAAATATTCTTTTTCGTAAAATAAAGTATTCTTAATGTGTATTTAAGCAGTTTATGCTCAATTTTCTTCTAAAGTAATGTTTTAAAAGTTTTGTACGTAGATTGCATACACGTGGCGTCATCTGCAGTCATTACACTAAAGCTTGCCAAACATGGCGTCCGAGCATTTATGAAGCAAAGATATATGTATTTTTCGTAATTTTAAAATTTTCTAGACCATTTCTGACATTTTTACATTTCAAGGTGGATTTATATGAGTAATTTACGTTCTCAACAAAAGTTTCATATCCAAATAATCTGATTTCATTAAGTTAAAGTACCCTGACCTTTTCAGTACATTTAGAAGTCCACCTTAATAGAATGTTCAAAAGTAATTAAAATAAAGAAAAAAAAAACAATGTTTTTGCAGGTTTTCGGGCACGCTAAAAATCCTAATAAATGGTGAGTGATGATTTATCATCACTGAAACTACTGAAAAAATATATTTTATCTTTAAGTTTGTATGGAACCGCTACTCCGATTTTCAGTATCTAAAAAGCATTTGATATCGAATATTGAAATGCATTTAAATTTAAAAATGTGCTTCAAGAAACCTTTTTATATTGATCATTATAAATTTATTTAGGATAAAAACCTAAACAACTAATTTACTTCATGTATTTTATTTTGACACCACTACATTTATTACTATTCTTAAAATAAGAATTATTTCGTGCATCACCATTGTGCGAGATACAGCAGATTGTTACTTTTATTGTTTCAATCTTCCTGAGGGCTTGCCATTTTAAAGCGGCACAGATCAGAGGCCGAGTTGAATTTGACTCGTTCCTTGTAGAAGTTCCGTACATTTTTGAAAATATAAGTGTTTCTCAACTTTTAGTACAGCCGGGGCGTTTGAAGTCCCTTAGCAAGAATGAGAGCTCTCTTTTCGTTGTAAGAAACAGAGGTGCCGCTAGGGATTCTGTCATTTCCCTAGAATACATCAGAATTTTAAAACAAGTTATTAATACTATTTATTTAATGGCGAAAAACTATATTGATTTCAGATAACGTAAGCGATTTTTACTTTTATCACTCAGATATGGAAAAAATATTAATATTAAAAGATTTTGTAAGTAAAAAATCTCGGGAAAAAAAAATTCCCATTTGAAAAATAATTACTAAATTAATGTTCCTTTACTGACTCACGTGCGTTTGAAAATTAACCAGTCAAAGCTGAATCAATGTTGCTACTAAGAGATAAATACAGTCGGCTCTCAAGTATTCGAAGTTGGAAAGACCAATGAAAAATTTCGAATTTTCAAGACGGTAGGAAAAAACTCCAAAAAGTGAAATTTTCTTCTAACACATTTTTCTTGAAACTATGCAATAAAATAACAATTGTACATATGCATAAACTTATTTTAAAGTATTTTCAAAAAGTACATATTATATACAGTATAAAAAAATTTATACAAAATTTGTATTAAAAGTACTGTATTAAAGGAATACATTCTGTTCATGTCACGGGTTTTAAATAATTCGACGGACCAAGTCTTTTGACTAATTTTTTTAAAAAACTTAACAATTACAATTAAATACTTATAGTGAATTGATTATGGGTTTCGTAGTAAGACATTGTTACCCAAGTTACTGATTGCCGACAGTCATTCAGCTTCTCTGGAATGTTACATACGGACGGTAGAGGGCGCTCGCAGGCGTCAACTTCTCATCCGGCCTTGCCATGTTCGCATGCAAGAACTTAACAATTTGTATCTTAACGTAAATTAAGTAATAATTTTTAAACATGAATTGATACAAGTAAATATTTAGTGAATATGCGATTGAACATAAACATGAAATTTGAGTTGAGAATTAGCTACACACAAATAATAGAATACATAGACATACGAAAATTGTATGATAAGAAATTTGGTACATGACACAATATCGCCCATCCGGTATTGTGGTTAGCGACGCTGACTGCTGTGCCGTAGGGCGTGGGCTCGTATCCCGGAGAAGACATGGATGTTTGTAAATGTATAGTGTCTTCGCGGCATGGGGGTACTCTAAATAGCCGTCGAGTTGCAAGTCCTCTCGTGAGGTTGGTGGAAGGGGAAGAGAGGTGGGAGGCTCCTGACCACTCCCAGGGTGTTCTCCCTCAAAATTGGGGTGGAACCGAGCCAAATTGTACTATTACCTACATGGTGCTCAAAGCTACGGCTAACTACAGGCATACATTATAGCCCGTTGCCATGACGAATTTCATAGGCCTCGATCTGACTGCGTCAGACAGTTGGCATTAGCAGCTAAAACAATAGAAATACCTTGAATTCAAACAATAAATTCAAAGTTTAATAATATCATAGATAGCCGAACACCTTTAATTTTCAATAGGCTGTACACTCAGTCTATTAATAGACCTTTTGTAAACACCTTTACGAGTTTTTATGTCTGCAAATCTGTCTTATCCTTCCCCTTGTATATTTTTACAACACGTCCCAAT
>BMAO01011416.1:0-13290 GCA_019973975.1 Trichonephila clavata | reverse complement strand
GACCGATTTAATTATTATCCATAGCAAGACACCAACCAACCAACCATGAAATTCTTTCATATTGTCTTCTCAGCAAGCTCATTGTTAGATCTGCCAACACGTATTCCGAATTTATCATTGTAACAAGAAAACTCAACAGACTTAATTTTTTGTACTCGGTTCGTAGCTGAAATTCGTCTTAAGGTACCCTTCTACCCTAAAATTGTGAATTTCACAAAAATTGACAATTTTACGATTTTATTTTATAGACCATCTTATTAGCTTTATAAAATTACCAAGTTTATTATTTTCCGTTCAATAGAACAAAAGCTACAAGTGTTTTAGTAAAAGCAGATGCCAATACTTTAAGCATGATGTCATACTTAAAACTCGTTTTATTCGAAATGTGTTTTTTTGGAAATGCTCAAAGGGACAGCGATTACTAAAGAAGATTTGAACATAATTAACTAAATTTTTTGTAAGTTCTGTATAATAGTAGAAGTGTTTTAACCTTCAGATTGATCAATTACTTTTTATTACAAAATTTACAGTCCCTTATGTTATAATCCCTGTTTTTTTCAGCAATTTCATATTATAATTAAGATAAAGTGCTCTAGTTTTTGTAAAAATTAAAATATCTGTTATCCTGAAGGTAATGTGAAAAATGAATAACATAGCAACATATCAGAATGAAAAGTTGAAAATTTTTCATAAACTGTTGGTACAGAGTGGGCTGCGCTTATGTGCTTTTTGAAACTTTTACCCATTTTTTCCCATGCAAATAATAATTTCTGTACCCATGTAATAATTAATTTCTTTTTATCTTCTTAATTTTAGCATATTTTTCTTAAAATTACTAAACGAATCTAAAAACACAAAAAAACAAACACACACAACCCCTATCTCAATTTTTTCACAAAAAAAAAAGTTGTTGCAAGTCGTCGGATACCTTAAAAGTAGGTTCAGATTAACATATTTATTCATCTAATATTATCTATCCGAATTCAGCCAGTTTTTATTTTCTTTAAACTTTGCCGAAAACATGGATAAGAACGGCAAAAAATCGAATTTCTAAAACCGTATGCATGATTTTTAAAAGTCGAATATAGAAAATTACATAAGATTTTAAACATGCGTCAGTGCCTTCATACATCACGTGAAGAAATAAGAAAACTGAATGTTAATACGCAAATATGATTTTCGAATGTCTTAATTATTTAATCTGCACAAATCAGTAAGCGCTTATATAAATTTAAATATCAGTTTTCAAAAGTAATATATTAATTTATACCACAATAAATTACAAGAATTCATGTAATAATTTCTATGAAACCTATTTATTGAAAAAACAATCGTTACATGAAACCAATTTTTGAAAAAAATTTACATCAAAACTTCTCTTCATTCGAAGACATTTAGAAAAGTTTGGGATTCCAAACAGGGAAAAATATAAATATATTTCAAACAGTGTGAAACTGAAATATGATTCCAAAAAAACATCTCAAATTTATTTAATACGTGTTTGCTCGCTCATGGTGTTTTTTAAAAGATGGGCAAAACTTTATGAGGTGATAATACACATCTAAATAACATTCATCAAATAATTCATGGTCAGAACAAAAACATAAAAGTACTGGGCATCTGAAAACTTGATCCTTTCAAACGTCACATCACTATTCATGTTGCAAGTTATCGTGAGAGGACAATATTAAAAGAATGCCATTACAATACTGGAAACTAGTATGCCTTGGGAAGGGAAAGAGGAAGTCGTAGATCTTGACTGGAAAAGCACTGTACATTTCTGTAACTGGGATGATGTCAGACATGTTGAGCAGTGTTCTTCCACCCATTCTTTTCCCCCATATAGTTCCAGCAAGAGGGAGCTCCAAATCATTACGTAAGAGATTAACGAATTTATCTGGATATAAGATTTTCAAACCAGATCTTTCACGTTTTGATTTATTTTTGTGGCAACAGCTGATTTTTCTAATGTATGAGACTCCAATGAATCTACAGAGAAGAACTTGTCGCCAAACATTCGGTCTCTGAAGGGAGTGATTAATATGACGGGCGTTTTTCACAAATTAGGCCAATCCTTTCTTCGATGTTGTACCGAGTGTATAGGTACTGCTGGCCATTGTATTAAACATTCATTGCAATAATATTTCATTAAACTTGCTTTTGCAACTTAATCGATCTTTGTGTGTTTTTGATTCGCAAAACAACGTCACCTTTGGTGCAATCTTGCTGTGATTTAATTCTTATCATGCGTTCTGTGATGAATGTTGTTTATTTGGATGTGTACTATCCCCTCTTAAGGTTTTGCCCATCTTTCATAAAAACACCCTGTATAGTGAGGCATTAACAATCAAGTAAATTAGTGATTTAAGAAAACCCGAAATATATATACGGCTAAACAGTGCTTCTCAAACTTTCAATATTGGTGACCCAATTTTCTATCAGAATTTCCATCGCCCCCCCTCAATACAATAATAATCCATGAATGCAGTAATAATGTACTTTGACGCTAAGCTATCATACGACCTTAATTATAAACCGAACAAATTATCAAAATTTTTAAATTTTATATGTGTTTCTTTTAAACAGATATTTTAAGTAAGTGACCTTTAAGTAAAAGGATAAGTATTATGTTACTTTTCCATTCTAACTTTTCAATAGGAATAGGTTGAAAAATAATTTTTTATTAAAATAAGTATTCATTTCTTCTATCATCCATTTCTGTAAATACAAATGGTAATAGAAAAATAGTCTAGTGTATGTTGCTCTCTATCTTAAATGTACTACAACTGGCATTCTCACGGATTTTTGTGCAACCGTCTGGGTAACCTATCGGACGTCTGTGCAAGCGTCTTTCTTTGAAAAAATTTTGCTCTGCAGAAGTCCATGGGAATCACTAGTAATTATTAAAATGGCTCTTAATTAAGAATTGATAAATTAATTATCACATACATTGTAAAGTGTTGATACATTTATAAGTACATAAATCGGGTAAAGGTGTATTTTATTTTTTATGTTAGAATTTTTTGTTTTGCTTCCTTTCAGTAATTTTGATAATTTTTTTAAATTTTTTGTTTTAGACTTATTGATATGCTCGCGCCCCCCACTTAAGACTATCACACCCCCTAGGAAAGAGCGTACCATAGTTTGAGAAACGCAGGGTTATAATAATCGTTTACAGAAGAGGAAGAAAATAGAGCAGAAAGATATATCATTAAGTAATAGAAGAATTGATTTTAATAATCACATGAACAAGATATAGGTTACAATCTTGTATCAAAGAACTTATCATGCAAAACAAAATATGAGTTAATAAATGTCTCTTCGAAGTACTCATACGAAAATAAGCATTGTAAATAATTTCCAATGAATATAAGTCGTAAGAAAGAAGTATTTCGAATTCTTTTGCTGGATGGTTGAGTTATTATTGCTTTTCTTTCGGTGATAAATAACGTCCGGTGGTCGTATCCGACATTATAAGATGAGAACCAGTTGACTAAACCTGTACTTTTGATCATTGCAAGAAATTACCACAATTGGAGAACCACTGTTTTACCTTTGGCGTCTTTTAGAAATTGCGTTTCATGTACATATGCGTGTTTTAGAGACGATCGAGTTCACTTTATTAATGTTTCAATGAAGGATAGTGCCCTAGATAAGACAAAAATGTATTTTATAGTCCCCATTGTTTTTTCTTTTCTGTTTAGTTTCCTTAGGTTCTCAAGCAATGCCATAAAATTTGTAATAATTCAAGAAATATCTATTGTTAAATAAACTTTGGTCATGTTTATTAATATAGAATAATATAAAGAAAATGCTACTCTTGATTGATACCACCTATGAGAATGTGAATGAGACTGTCTTTGGAAAACTGATATTTAAGTACATATTCAACTCTTATGCGTTTTACATTAGTGCTAAAGTAATCTGTACGCTGTCATTAATATATCATATTCAATTAATTTTGAGTTTTCTTCTTTATTAATACGTAATGAAATAAAAAGACACTTAACGGCACGACAAAGTACAAAATACTTCAGTAAAAGACATGACTGAAATTTATTTTAATCATATCGTACATTTATGGAATCGTCTGAGATACATTTTGAAATGTATTTCTTTTGAAAAAATCCATAAAAAGTATCGTAAGATATTTGAAATAGTATTTAACCTAATTCTTCTGCATTTTAGTCCCCGAACATAAGAAAAGAAAAGAGCATTTGAGTGATATTTCGAGTTCTACTCAGTATAAACGTTATGGGGCAAAATACAACGCTTTTGCGCAATCTCATTCAAACAAGTTCAACTCATGAAGACATCAATTTGTAATTCCGGAGGTTGCAGCGAGGGAGACCAATGACATATATTGGACGTCGGTACTCGTGGTAGCGTATAGCCTTCCTTGGCTGAACCTCCTGGATGCCAAATCCTTGGTTAGAAATTTATACTAAAGTCTATGAACCACAGACGGACTAGCATTCAGCCATTTAGCCCATAGGATCTCAACGTGGATGATACCGCCCCCTTGTGGGCGTTTGAGGCTTTCAGAGGGGCAGTAAAAGACCCAGAAAATTAGGGGGCGTTTAGATGTCACGAAGGGGCTTGGGTAGATTAACCAAATATAGTCTTAAAAAGACTAAAAAACACGTTGATTATGTATTAACAAAAGTAAACTTCAACACTCTGTTTACCTTATGTTTATCGTATGTATTTAAATCATTTCTATATCACATGTACGAAAATTTTCTAAGTTCGGTAGTTCGGGAAGTGAATGAAAAACTTTAAGATTACATTACATTTAGACCTACATTAAATTGAATGATATAGTGCATTTTAAATTCTTTAGTGCACATGTTGTGTTTGTCTGTGAGCTGTAGGAAAAATGTTTCGTTCACTGCATTTCATTTTTTATATTATCCAAGAAACATAATTAAATATGTTAATCAGAAATTAACGCGTGATTCTTTAAAGGCTGAAACTGACAGTTTATTTATTTTGAAAGAAATAGTTTATTATGAATTATTTTGTATCATCAAAACCCATGTCTGTCTTTATAACAGTACGCTAAAACGTTTATTCCACTCTTTTATATGAAGAAGACATTCAGCAGCACGCGCTTGTTTCAATTCCAAGAATATTCTATATCTATGAATAAATATATAATATTACACATTTAAACATTTTTGTGGCAATAGCTATTTCAGATTCCCAAGTAAAAAAAAAATTAAAAAAATGGGGCTTTAGAAAAAAATTGAATTAAAAAATATATTTTATTAGTAATAGATTAATTTTTAAAATTTAACTCTTGTTTTCACCATGTATTATGTACACTCTTATTTTTCTAGAGTGGGAGGGGGTGGTATCGAGAAAATTCACTAGAAAAGGGGGCGCCAATTCAAAAAAGGTTAAGAACCTATGATTTAACCACTTCCATCTGACTTTGTCCTACCTCTATTTTCCCAACAGCTCGCAATCGCAGTTCGGTCAAATGATGCCTGGAAATCATTGTTCCAATTTCGCTATACCAGATTTCAAATCTCAGACACGGAGCAACAATTGCCGCCTTTCATTTTCCTGCTCCCCACAAATGACACATTCCGACTGCATCTTCACTCTATTTTTTTTTGCATAATCTAATATCATTAAAAAAACTCCTTTTATTTTCCAACGTATTCAAATTTCATTATTTCTGGGCGAGTTATCGCTATTTTTGTGATGTTTCTTCAATTTATGATAACCGATATATATCATTTAAGTGCGTATTACTTCTTGAATTTTTTCCAACTGGTACTTTGTTCTTCTGATTCGAAACATTACATAATTATGAAATTGTAACGCACATTTATGACATGGTTTCAACTAATTAATTTTGTCTCCTTGGAGACGCAAAGATGAAAACACAATTTTAGTGCACAAATAATTCATTTATGAATTCAAATACTTTTGTGTGTGTGTGTACTATGCAAAAAATATAATTCTTGAAAATGTTTGATTCTTAAAATATTATTATAAAGACCGGAAGTTTTTAAAATTCCAGTTATTGCGAAACATAGTTTACAAAAAATGACGATTACCTTTTGAATAAATACCTTTCATCACGGATAATATTGCTAAGAAATTGCATCTAACGTTAAAATACAGATCAAAGTTGTCTATCAATGTTTTAAAGAAAAATAAATAACATAAATTTATTTTCCCCTTTTAAATACTTTTCTAGCCAATGGGTGGGATCTCTGGTCACTCCAGTTATTGAGAAAAGGCAAACTTAAGGGAACTACAAGCTGACATGTGTAGACAGAAGAGAAAAACTTTTCAATTCACATCACTAATTTTACCGAATCTAAAATTTAAAATATATTTATTTGATAATTATTCAATACTTTAATTTTGGGTAATCATGAATGTTAACTGTAAGGCAAATAAACAAAAATAATTGGTGATGATGATGTCCACATGTTGAATTATCAGTATATGTATCAAATTTGGTAAATAGTTTTGTATATTACAAGGGCATGGAATTCACTAGTCACTCGTAATTATTGAATTAGGGCTACATATAGTTCCATCGTTAGTTGTAGCTGTGAGCACCATACGATTTGGCTCCATTTCACCCCAATTTTGAGAGAAAATACCCTGGGGATGGTCAGGGACCTCTCACCACTCTGCACCTTCCACCAACCTCACGAGAGGATTTACGGCTACTTAGACTGCCACGAAAGAGGCATTATCCGTTTACGAACATCGATGCTTTTTCGGGATTTGAACCCAGGTCCAACGGCACAACAGTCAGTGTCCCTAACCACTATACCGGATGGGCGGCTTTTCTTAATTAACCATTGATAAATTAATTATCAAATACATTTTGGAATACTGATACATTTATAAGTGCATTATAAAGTGTATCTTATTTCTTTTATGTCGGAATATATTTTAATCTGTTTTCTTTCAGTAAATTAATAATTTTTTTAAATATTTTATTTTTACTTTTTGATATGCTCGCGCCTCCCACGCAGGGTTATCATGCCCCCTAGGGGAGTGCACCCCACAGTTTAAGAAACGATGGATTAATGCATTATGAAAACAAAACATTTAAAATCCTTTTATCGCTTAATATGTGATTATGAATACAGAACCCCACACAGATAATGTCTAAACTTACAATAACTGCAAATATATAGAAAAATTTCTTCATTTTAGAGAGTAGGTTATAAAATGATAAAGATAATTTGTACAGAGAATGATGGAATAAATGTTTTATTCAAAATTGATTAAACAGCCTCTTAGTATAAATCAGTATCTAAGATTTTGTTCAAACTCTATGCCAAAAGAAAAGAATTATTAAAACAGTATTTTTTTTCTCTGTATAAAACATTTTTAGAAATATTTTCATTTATGTACAATAATGATATAAAAAAGATTTATTTTTTTCTTTTGAGTATATTTTTCACTTATTACCTTTACCTTTACCTCATTACTTTTACCTCACTTCCCCTTTACTTCACTTTTTACCATAATCCATTCACTTTTATCATGGTAATAATTTTCAATAAATACATAGAATAGAATGAAATTATTCTGCTTTAAAAAATAATATAGTATTTCTCAGGTGAAAACGCGAACTAAATACAATAATTTAGATTCAGTGAATAGAGAATTTTCGAAGACCGAACCATTGGATTATACAATACAATTTTGTTTTTCCTGTAATACTTCTTCTTCTTATTATTATTTAAAAGCTTTTATTTAACTTACAATGTGTATGTATGTATGTATGTATGTATGTATGTATGTATGTATGTATGTATGTATGTAATTTGTTCGGGTGGAATCTTGCAACACAAATTTTGAAGCTGATATCTTCCTCCCATGGAGCTGAAATTTTGTATACACGTTTAGTTTGGATGACAATGCATGTTTTGACCATTTATATTCCGATATTGCAATTAATTAAAATGTATTAATTAAAAACGTTAAACTAGTTTTTGGGCGCCAACTTGGATATATCTGCATTGTTGTAATAATTTTATTGTTACAACAATGACAAAAGTTGGCGTCGAAAATCAGTTTTCAGCCAAACTGGAATTTCATAACATTGCGCTATTGACAGTATTAATTAACTTTGTCTAAGAAGTAATTACATTTCTACAACGTAAAAATAATCTAATTTCTACAACGCATGCAATTTTTTTACAAATTTCTATCTATTTCTTGGATTTAAATTCAAAACAAAAAAGTAGAGCTATTTTTCAAGTAGCTTGGTACATTGTATACCTTTCTCAACGCTGCCAAGTTAAACTGAGATAGAGTATTGAAGAAATTCTTTTAAAAATTTATCTAACTTTAATCTATGAAAATCAGACAAAAAATAATTACAGAATCGGAAAGATCATTTTTTTATGTATCTTACCCATCAAAAAGGATTCCGCTAGGAAAACAAGAGAAAAATATTATCTAGAAATGCAATATATTTTCGATTAAAAAAATAATTATATAATAAAATGAAGGAATTTTTTAAAGAAATTTTCTAATTTTAAGCCTACAAGTAATTTAAATATACCTCATTTTATCACCAGTAATCTAAACACACACTACGACATGTGTCTATAAATTTAATTACAAATAGAATCTGTTAATTTTATGTGAGTTTTTTTTTGTTTGAAAAATTACGGCAATTTTGTTTTTCTAGATGAGTTAGGCACATTGTAAAACCAGCTCAAGGTTATTTATATTCATAAAATGTGCCAAAAGAGAATAATTTGCAAAATGACCTGAAATATTTTAAAAATAAGGAGAGAAAAAAATCAAATCTTAGAAGAAACATTTCGTTAAATAGGAAATGCACTTCGCTATTTGGAGTTGTTTTACGATAAAAAGAGTAATATGTGCTTGGTTCCAGGAAAAAGTTCTTAAAATAGAGAAATTCCCAAAATAGAAGTTCGTTACATAGATATCTGACTGTATAAAAATAATGCGATGGTTAATTATTTTTTCAAAATCAAGTTTCTAAAGATAACCTGAGCAATTAAAAAAATAGATTCTTACGTAGAAGATATTCAATGTCCAGCAAAAAATTATTATTTGATAAAACTTTCTTTTTTGATTACAACATGCGTTTTGAATCTTAAGCATTTTATTGATTAATACAAATATTTAAATGCTTTTTGAAGTTTTTTAATAAATAACTAAAATTTTCTTCTAATATGTTAGAGAAATATATCCCTTATCTTCAAAATATTTCAAATAAATAATATATTCTTTAAGTTTTTCAAAAATAGTCAAAATTTTAATTAAACATCTAATAACTTTGTCATTTATGAAGATAATCTCACTAAACCTTTTTTTTCGTGTGTAGAACAATGTTACCCAAAATCTGCACGAAGATTGAAAAAATTGCTTAAAAATTACGGATTTAAAAAAATTGTGCTTTTAGTCTAATACCCTTTTGCGAGAATTAATTCAGCTAAACCAGGGATGGCGAACCAGCGTTCAATGAGTTGAACAGGCTGAGAAACCTGTCCAGCGATAACTAAAAAGTAAAAAAACTTTTTTAAGAACAAGCTTTTATTTAAACGCGCTAAAAAGAATAAAATAAACTTTTCCTTTAAAACTTTTTTTACTATCAACTTATAACGTCATTACACAATTTATATGATATAAAAGTTTATCGCGAGATTTACCTGTGCAGATAAACAAGTAAAATAAATAACTTGACCTGATTGATTTTAGTTTTTAAAAATTCAAACTAAGTAAATATGAGTACTTAAATATTGCGACAAGCTTTTATATCATATAAATTGTGTAATGACGTTATAAGTTGATAGTAAAAAAAGTTTTAAAGGAAAAGTTTATTTTATTCTTTTTAGCGCGTTTAAATAAAAGCTTGTTCTTAAAAAAGTTTTTTTACTTTTAATTTATTTATTGTATATAAAACGTAGTTAATTACATTTTATTAGTGGTATATTATGGAAAATATTACCTTTTTTTAAACAATGAAGCTTTTTACCTTTGAATACAATAGACATATTAATCCTTACTGGATACCGATCTCTGTATTTTTGAATCTATAGATACATAAATTTATTCGCTTAAATCATTTAAAAAAACATTTTATTTAAAACTAATAAATAACTTTTTATTCAATTCCTACTATTAGTTCACACTCTCTATTTATCTTGTTCAAATTTTCAATCGTTAATAAAATGAATTTTAAAGCACTCAATTGAGCTGAAATTTTATATGCAAGATTATTTTGGATGGTAATACAGTAATTTAATTATAATTAATAAAACTTAATTGGTTAAAACTAATTATTCAAAGAATTACAAATGCAGTCACGTTGTCATCATTTTGGCGACTTGTGTCAAAACTTGAAAAGGTTTTTTTCTCACGTTTCAAAGCGCTCATTTGAGCTGAAATTTTCTATACACTATTGCTTTGGGAAACAATACAAAATTTTTATAAAAATTCATTGACTGAAATTAATTATTTAAAGAATTACAGACACAGCCACATTGGCTTTACTTTTAGCGACTTGGGTAAAACTTTAAAATATTTTTTTTCCTCCCGTTTCAAAACATTCAGTTGAACTGAAATTTTATATACACGATTTTTTTGGATGACAATATAATACTTTAATGATAGTTAATAAAAATTAATTGCGACCTAATTCTGTGATCCTGCCATATGTAAATACATATTTATATTAATTGCAACTACTTAATAAAAAATAATTAACAAATTTTTTTTGTTGATCTCAGCAGAAATTGACTTAATTTTTTTATATATATTACTTGTTTCTTTGCATGTTCTTTGCATAACGGGCTATCACGTGATAAATTCAATTACGTGTTTTCCGTTGAATTTAAAACTGACATTAGAATTGTATTTATTCCACTTGTAAAATTTAGATGTTTCAAATTTGATAAAGAGATGTTCAAGTATGAAGATTCCTCAAAAAATTTGGTACTTTTCCGTTTCGCAGGCCCAGATATCGCCAATTTGGTGTTTGGCAGCAACACACTATATACACATAAAAAATATTAATAAATATTAGTTCCCATGGGTTTTTCATCCATTTCTGACGTATAATGAAAGATACTGTGCTGATAAAGAAAAGACCACGAGAAACTTGTTTTATAAATGTGATGGAAAAAGGTGATCAGCGGGAATATTCTGTTTGGCGTCGGTTGGATCATTTTTGGGACGACTTCATCACCTGCGCCGGCGAAACGGAAAAGTACCAAAAGTTTTTTTTAAAAATAAATATAAAAGTCTTATATTACTTGGGTACTTTTAAAACCAAGTGCATTTTGTAGTTTTATTATTGACAAATATGTTATTTTTAAAAGAAAGTTCTAGTAAAAAGCAAAAGTTGGCAACAGTGAATTGTTTGTCTGGAAACAAGTGACTGCGACTGTATTTTTACGTATTAAAATTACATTTTAAATTAATTTTACGGCACCAAGAAACAAACCTAGCCGTCATTTATTCCAATAAATTCTTTTATTATAGAACAGCAAAATTAAAAACATTATTTGCATTTTATCTTCTTGAGTAGTTCATATACTACTTCACCAAACGATTAGAATTTATTTATTTTTACTGTAGACGGTCACATGAATTTAAGAACTGATTGGCTGGAAGTACGTGGTTGCCGTTATCATGTAACTATGACGTTATATAAATTTAGCATACTTAACTTTTCACGATCGTTTCTGTTAGCAGCACCGCCGATGTGCCATGAAAGTCTTTTGTATTTGGTGTAATTTTCCTACATCAGGGGATAAAAACAATAAGAAAATATATTATTTTTCTTATTGTTAAATTTGATTTGCTTAGTTGTTTGATAACATTCCACTAATCTGAAACGAAACTTTTCTGATATAATTCGTGGTATGTCTTTCTTAACTTATAAGCTTCATTTGTATGTAACGGAATCTTTGAACTCAATTTTTACCCACTTTAGAAGGTCAGATTAATTCGAAATTTTGCTCATTTGTCCAGACGATGACAATACAATAATTAATAAGTTTGCTGCATTGTCCTGGTCAGGATTAACGATTTCTCTTTTTCACATCCATCCCTTATTGATGATTAATTTCAGATCATATTTCTTGATTTGGCGACTAAAAGATTAAATTACAAACTTAGTTGATTAAAAATAAGGGTGTTTTTTTAGTTTTTTTAAAATTGTAATTTATTACTATACTTTTTATTATTTAAAAATTACGAGGAAATGTATTTGAGTTAAAAAAAACATGTCTATTAAAACTGTGAAATCATAACCTGCTACGCAATTATTAATGAATTTTAGATACTATTATATATATATATATATATATATATATATATATTTACATGCGTAGCTTGCAAAAAAGCAACACATTAATTTTTAATGCTGTAAGTACAAACAAAAAGCTAAGCATCGTTTCATACGCTTTTTATTACTTTCGAACTGACAACACAGAGGAAATATATGTACAGAATAAATCTCATCAGTTAGAAATATCTTGAAGAATATAGCTTCTATTCTCCATAATTCATTTTTCTATTTGTTAGGACTTTTGCATAAAGATAAGCATCTGTCTTAGACAAATCCAGTTTTCGGAGTTGGATTATATAAGTTTTCTGTTAAAAACTTTGTGATAATTTCTTTTCGCCATTTCGTTTTGCACAACACTTTCTTTTATGGTACGTGCTTTAATCTAAAAATAACGTTGCACTACATATAGTATTAAGATACCATTATATGAGTATAATGATAGAAAAAGTATAGACAAAATATAGACTGTATTTCAGTTGATTTCAAAAATTTCAGTCTTCATGACGTTTCAAAATCCTGTAGACCAGCGCATATCTAGAAATTATAGGATTCGATGCATTATTATGGATCAACAACCAAGTATGGAGGAATGGTGGTGGACTACAAAATCGGTGGTGGAGCGTGTATAGTTGTTGCAAGAGTGGATGCTGTTTCATGACCCTGGTTCTTATTCATCATCCTATAAATATGTATCCTTGACAACGGTGTTGTTGGATCTCTTGAAGGTAATATTTGATCATATACTTCAACATCTGTGTTCTCTGGAGTTATGTACTTTGATGGCGGACTTGTAAATGAATCTTGAGAAAATGGTTCTGTAAAAAAAAAGGAAATGTTTGTTAAGAAAGTAGAATAAGGATGTTTAATAGAAAATCAAAGAAAAATGGAAGTACCATTATTAAAAATACATAGAAATAATTACACAAACGCATGCATACACACACAACACACTCTCTCTCTCACACACACAC
>BMAO01011415.1:0-21582 GCA_019973975.1 Trichonephila clavata | reverse complement strand
ATATATATATATACTAGCTGTTACCCGCCCGCTTCGCTGGGTATTTCATGATGTTTTATAAATTTTTACTGCTTATATATATGTATAAATTATTGATATCTAAGTCCTAGCATTAAGAATTCGATTGAATTGAAAAATATACTTATACCTGTAACTGTCACCTGTTGATAAAAAAAAAGGGCAGAACTCATCTAATTTGTATTTTCTAAAAATCTCTAAAATTGAAGCATAGAATGATGTTTGCTCTTTCGTAACTCAAAAACCAAGTGGATTCCCGCAAAACCAATTTTTGTTGGATCTCTACTCCGTAAATTGAACATGCAAGCCAAATTTCAAGTCTAAATCTAACAGAAAAAAGCAAAAGTTTTACTATAAATATCCCCGTAATCCCGTGAGAGCCGTTTTCCAAAATTACTGCTCTTAGCGGATTTCAATTCAACAAAAGAAAAATGCAAACCAAATTTCATTATTATAGTCCTCGTAGCTCGAAAAAAGTAAATTTTTTTGTCAATATGCCCCAGTAACCCCCTGCAACCCCCCAGAACTTGATTTGCTTAAAATTTATTCTTAGTGGTTCCCTATTCAACAAAAGAAACATGCTTAACAAATTTCAAGTATATGGGTCTAACAATTAAAAACAGGAATTTTTTTCTGTAACTCCTCTTGACCCCTCGCAAACATCTTTGGGGGTCAATTTCATTTTACTCTTTGTTAGAGGAACTCTATTTCATGAAAGGAACATGCCTACCAATTTTTCAAGCAGATGATCAAGTAGTTTAAAAATGGAAATATTTATCGATTACGCCTCTTCATCTCCCGAAATTAAACTTGGTAGTTGATATTCGCGAAACCCATTTTGTAGCGGTTCTCTACTTTACGAAAGGAATCTGCTATCAAATTTCAAGACTGTACGTCTTACAGTTTAAAAATGGGGATAATTGTCTATAACGCCACTTGAGACCCCGCAACGCCACTTCTGGGTCTGTTTTCACAAACCCCATTTTGTAGGGGAATTGCACTCTATGAAAGGAATCTGCGTAGCAAAATTTGAAGACTGTGCGTCCAATTAATTAAAAATGCAAAAAAATTATCAATAACGCCCTTGAACCCCCGCAACACCACCTAGGGGTCGATTTTCACAAAAACACATTTTTGCAGTGTATTTCTATCCTATGAGAGGAATCTGCTAACCAAATTTCAAGACTGTGAGTCTAATAGTTTAAAAAAAGAAATATTTATTTATATCTGCCCTTAACCCCCCGCAACACCCCTTGGGGGTCAATTTTCTCCAAACCCGTTTTGTAGCAGATATTTACTCCATGAAAGAAACAATCCTACCAATTTTCAAGCAGATAGGTCAAATAGTTTTAAAACGAAAATATTTATCTCTTACGCCACTTATTCCCCTGCAACGCCACTTAGAGGTCTGTTTTTCACAAAACCTTCTTATAGCTGATCTCTACTCTATGAAAGAAATCTCTTTATCAAATATAAAGACTGTGCGTCTAATAGTTTAAAAATGGAAATAATTATCTATAACGCCCCTTAAGTCCCCTCAACGCCACTTGGGGGCAATTTTCACGAAACCCATTTTTAGCGTATCTCTACCCTATGAGAGGAATCTGCTTACTAAGTTTCAAGACTGTACGTCTAATAACTTAAAAAAGGAATTTATAACGCCCCTTAAACCCCCCGCCCCCGCAACACCCCTTGGGGGTCAATTTTCCCAAAACCCATTTTGTAGCGGATATTTACTCCAGGAAAGAAACTTACCTACCAATTTTCAAGCAGGTAGGTGAAGTAGTTTAAAAAATGATATATTTATCTATTACGCCCCTTAATCCCCCGCAACGCCACTTAGAAGTCTGTTTTCACAAAACCCGTTTTGTAACTGATCATTATTCTACGAAAGGAATCTATATATATCAAATTTAAAGACAGTGCGTCAAATAGTTTAAAAATGGAAATAATTATCTATAACGCCCCCTAAGCCCCTGCAACGCCACTTGGGGGTCGATTTTCAGCAAACTCATTTTGTAGCGGATCTCTACTCTCTGAAAGGAATCCGCTTACCCAATTTCAAGATTGTACATAAAATAGTTTAAACATGGAAACAATTATTATTAAAGCCCTTAACCCCCCGTAACGCTCCTTGCGTTTCGAATTTCGGAAAATCCTTTCTTAGCTGATGTCTACTCTATCAAAGGAACATGTCTACCAAATTTCAAGTCTGTAGGTTGAATAGTTCCAGAGATTTCGTGATTAGTCAGTCAGTCAGTCAGTGAGTGAGTCGCTTTTCTCCTTTATATATATATATATATATCAGTATATTCGTTAGAAAATTCTTTGAAAAAAAATTAATTTTTATAATTATGTAAACAATTTTACCTACGATTTAACCTAAACAAGAATTATTCATACCTTAAACGAGAAAAATTTTAATGAGCTTTAAACTAATTTTTTTTTAATTTTCAAAAGTTTTTATCCCCAAAATGGTAACTAATTAGAATTCTTTCTTGCAAAACAATTTTCAAAATAATTAGATACATTTTCTTGCTGTCTATCAAAACTCCAAATGATTTGTGTGTTCAGTTAATTTTAAGAAATAATATTAAAAATCTATATCAAAATCAAAAAGCAAAACAACCGAATGATATCACGAGCGAATGCATTTAAACCAGAATAAAACAAGAACTATATATTTGCTTTGAGCTGTTTTTAAAAGAGCTCGTGCAAAAGGTGACCAAACAGAATTAAGTTCCCGTAAGCTTTTTGTTTTTAAGAAAAATTTCCTGAGTATCATTTATTAATATTCTTTGAAAATGCTTTATAAAAGAAGAGTAAAAGAAAAACGTCAATGGAAAAAGACCTTGAATAAGTAATGATCTTTTTCACTATAGCACGATATGTTTACAATCTCATAAAATTAATCAAACTGCGTATGAATAATCCTTTAAGCGATTTTAAAACCTATGGCATTTCCCTATTTCGTAACTTATTATTTGCTTGCGTTTACTGTAGTATTTTTTTTCTCTGAGAGCAAATTATACATCATTTGAGTAAGTAAATATATATTTTTTTGTAGAGAAAAAGTTTTGAAAATATTTTGTAACGATCACAAATTTCATTTTTCTATAATTAAAAAGTTTAATATAATGACATATTTTAACTATTTTTTTTATTATCTCTCTGAAACTTGTTCCCTTTCCCCTAAAATGTACGTTTTTAGGTTTTATAAATTCTACATTTTATCTAACAATGAGAAAGAGTGTGGAAGATTAGAACCCACCTACCTATGGGTTCATAAGCACGTAACATACCACTAGACAAAAGTGACCACTGATGTCCACAGGCTGTTACTGGCTTACTTAGATTCCGGATCCTGCACTTGAATCTTGAAGATCTTTATCTGGCTTAATTTAATGTCGTTGGATCCACTCGCCGTAATCCTTTTCGTGGACTAACTCCAAAATCTCTTAATAATTCCACGATCCTTCAATCTTCAACTAACAAATAACTCGCAAATTCTTTGCTATAATTCCTACTTGTCAACTCCAACGTGCCAACTCTTAAACTCACGAAAACAATTTATATAATATACTTCATTTACATAATCCCGTTTTCTTGGTCGGCGAAAGTTGGTTGAATTAAAAATATTTTTCCCCAGAAGAGTCCCCAAGGTGTTAATATAGCCGCGGATAGATCCGTCACAACATCTTCAAAATTATAAAAAGAAAAATTTAAGGAATTATTAAAAATCTGGAATATAACTCAATCGATAAATCAACAGATATTTTAAATTTGCTTGATGTCATTTCATGAGGAAATTGAATGTTTGGATCAGTAGTGTACAATGTACTTTATCATTAGTTTAACAATACTAAGTTAAGAACAAGTTTGATAATTACTAGAGATCCGATGGGCTTGTATCAACACTTGTTTTGACAATTTTTACCGTTTATAATTAATCCCTTCACTGCCGATTAAAAGTTACGCAATTCGCTCCCCAATGTGATCATTTTCCACGTGTGTGAATGTGGTGTTTTTTGGAAGGAGAAGCAAATCCTCTGAAATAAGTAATTTCTTCGCAAACACTGTCGAAGTCCTTTTGTTGCATTCCAAAGCCTTCAGAATAATTTTAGGGATAGTATTGCACAGAAAAGATCGTTCTTCTGGAAGTTGTATATATACGTCCAGAAAATTAATGTTTTGACTCAGCGAGATGCCAGTGTCACTTAAGAGGTTAGAGTCGTATTGTATCTTTAGCGTCAAAGAATAGTATTATTGAATTCAATACATTGTTATTGTATGGAAGGGGCGCAATGAAAATTAGGATTGTATATTGGGTCGTGATATTGAAAGTTTGAGAAGCACTGACGTAAGGTGTTTGAAGCGCTCATCTAAATTTAAAATATAGTTGGCATCAAGTATTATTACTACCTATGAAGATCAGATTTGTGATCTGTAATGAAATTCTTAGTTATACTCATGTGGAAAATTAACTTTTCTTTTTACAGTTGTTATATTTCTTATTAAAGTTCTTATTATATAGATAAGCAGTCAGACGTAAAAGAGAGACATCTGATTCCAGAAAGAAAATATAAATGCAAAATTTTAGAATTTGAAATTTTTTTCAATTTGATGATTAAAATTGATTTTCATGCAAAGAAACACTCCAACTCTTCTAAAAACAGATCAATGTTTCTTTCCTTCTCAACCATTTCATTCTTAGTTCTTTATTAAAATAAGAATTATTATAGATGTTCAAACAAGAGAGCTTGAAACCGTTAACATATGAGATGCAATCGCCAGCTGATACTTTGATTTCAGTAAATTGAAATGCTTCTGTCTTCCAAGTCATTTCATTACGGAGAGGAAATAAGATACCGATTTTTTCTCTCTTCCGGTCCTTATGACCTTGAGATCTTGTATAGTAGATGAAGAATCTATAAATATTTAGTCATTGATGTTCCAACATTCAAATTTTACGCTAATTCCTCAACTTACAAAAAGTTTATTTGTGATGTATCATTAATTCATCAAAGAAACTCAAGATAGCTTATTTCCTGTCTTATTAGTTATCTTTTTTTATATCAAATTTTCGAGGTTGTGGGAAGTTGACAGGTGTAAATTTCAAGTATAATTGATTTTTCTTCTGTATGAACACAAAACTATTTTTTGAAAATTTTTTCTCTTTCTATGAATAATTTATGAATTATATAAAATATAAATTCATTGAAAAAATAAATTATCCCATCAGCGTCTCATCATCATACATAGAAAGCACTCTTAAATTTAAATAGCTCAAAATAATTTTAAAAAATGATTAAACACTAAAAATTTTATTTTTTTGTAAAGGAATTTTTGTACAAAAATTTTTGATCATGTTCTTTGCAATTAAGTTGTTGCTTATTTAATACCACTTAATTAATTTTTTTAAAAAAAATTCTTTTCGTTAGTCCTATAGATGGCAGCACATTAAGAAACTTCTTTTCTCATCAAGATGTTAGAGACAGTAAATGTATTCAAAATAAAACTTTGTAAATATAAAAGATAGATGGCAGCATCAACAATTTTTTTTATTATTTTTTTGGAGGTGTGAATATTATTGAAGAATAAGAATAATGATTTAAAATTTAAGTCTATGAAAAGACTTATAAAATCACAAAAAGAATGCGCCAGGAGGGAACTATAATTTTAAGAAAAATGAATTTTTTTTATAACCTTAGAAGAATAAAAGGATTTTAGTAAATGTCGAAGAAAAGATATCCTAAAAGGGTTGAAAATAAATTTCACAGATGGCAGCACGAAAATAAAAACATGAATAAAAATGTTTAAGAGTATTTTCTTACTCTGAAATACTTTGAATTAATAAACTGAAGTATAATGATTTATTACAGGGATTAAAAGGCACAAGCACACCAAGCAAATTCTCTCAATTTACTTTGCAAATCTGACAGACCAGTATTTCTCTAATAAAAAAGTAAATGCTATCAAATACAGTAAAACTATAAAAATTCTGATGAGATTATCACATCACACCCGACATTTTACACCTAGCTTATTTATCCATTTTCAAGCATATTCTGAAACAAGTTTCCATACCAATCTGCGACGAGATTTCCTTAAAATTTCGGGAAAAAATCTAAAAATAATTAGTGTAGAAAAATAAATTCGACTGTGTCAAACAAAATTATATTAGAGAATAAAATAAAATAATTGATTTACATTTTCCTCATAAATTTCATGGAAATAAAATATTATATTTGTCTTAAATTTTGATTTTTACAGTAAAAATAGAAATACTATTAAAATTATTTTTAAAGATAAATTCAGATATTTGGATATGTGAATATTATCCATTTAAGTTAAAATTGTTGAAATATTACTTATAAAAATACCAGCAATGCCAAATAAGACAATAAAACTGAAATCTGTGATCCCAGCTGGGGTTTGCAACCCTGGGATCCTGAAATCCCGGACTCTTGGATTAATACCGAATAATAATTCAAATACCGAAATCTTGGGATTAAAATAACTAATCCCGGGATTTAATTTTCTTTTGCATTACATTTTGAAATATTTTTTTTGACTAAAATTTTCTAAGAATTCAATTCTTAGTAAATTTTTATATATAATTCATAAATGTTATTATAAAAAATTCTCTTTTGTGCAATTATTTTTGTTGTATTGATAAAAAATAACCTAACACGGAACAATTTTAATCGATGACTACTGTACTTCTTGAAGCATTTTAATTTTGTGCATTTTATATTCAATTTACAATGGACTATTTACTGAAATATTAAGAAAATAAAAAGCATTAAAAAACAAAAAAATACAGATAAATCACTAAAATTATCTAGATTTATCCAAATGTTTTTTGATATAATTACTGTTCTTGTATCAGTAAAAACAACCGTTGAAGCACTCTGCCGTCGAGATAGTAATCTGTTTACAGCAGATATAGCCATCAATTTTATGCTAAAGAAGCTTAAATATGCAAACCCGTGCTATAAGATGCAACTCTCATTTCTCGAATGGGAGAACGTCGCACAGATCTAAGTGGTTTACTGCAATACTTGGACAATGGTATAGGCAACGTATCAGGAATAGATTTTGTCACAGTTCCTTCTTAAATTAAATGCCATAATATGATTGTGGACCTGCTTGAAAGACTTGACGCTTCAAATCCCAGTGCATTACTAACAGCTCACGCAACTGGATCTTCTATTTCAAATGAGGTAACGCTTGAAATTGATTCACATTCTGATTCAATAACTGGATCAATTTGTACACAAAAACCATTAAGTGTAGCAGAAGAAATAGATAAAGCTATCAAAGAGAGATATGCACCAATGCAACCTATCAGATTTGAGAAACTGTCATGAAAAAAAATTCAAAAAGGAACGTCTCTTTTTGAAAATGGAAGGAGATGTGGTGACTCTCCTGTGCTCCTATTTAATGACAATGAAGCCTACTAGTGTAAAATCTGAACGAGAGTTTGTTTTATGACGAATTAATTTTATTTTGATTTGTTTCAATAAATCATAATAATAAACCAATTTTTTATTATATTTTCTGTTTTATTATGTAATATCAACTATGCTAATGTATAAGTATTTTTCACAAATATTCCAATCCTAATCCCGGGATTTGGATAATGTAATTCCGGGATTGAAAACCCTATTCCCCACCACACGAACGCATACCGTGTTACGGATTGGTCTGAGCTTTTTCGGGCCAACTGCAGATAATGGGTATTGAAATTATTTATATTACTAAAAATTGCGTGTTAATGTTTTCAGTTGAAATATTTTCTCTTATAAATGATGTTTACTACCTAATGTATGTTATAAAATATTAATATTTTTGCTCTAATTCTATGGTTAAAATATGATTCTGGATGGGGTTATTTTGAAATAATTGGAAAAAAGATTTATGATTTTTAAAGCAATTTGGCAGATAATTTTGTTTTTTGTCTTTGGTCAAAATTAAACTAATTAATTACAGAAGAAACTAAAATGAGTGTAATGAAAACTAATGCATAGAGTAGGTAATAATAATATTATTATAAATATATTTTTCCCTTCAAATTTATTTTAAAGGAAAAAAATTATAAGAAAGGATATAAGGATATTGAGATTAATGATTTAGGATGATAAAGGAAATTATTATATTAAAATTTATTCTTTGCTTTGTTTTCGATGAGATGAAAAAATCAACCGAAATGTGTTTTCTTTTATTTAAAAATTTTTAGGGGGAATATGAAGTTTCATACAATATTTTACTTTTGATATATTAATACAAAAAGTATAAATGATTCCGTAAAATTTAATGTTTAGCTTTAATTAAAAGTTCTGACAAAAGAAAATTTCTTATAAAGTATTCTGTGATTCACGATTTTTTTTAATTGTGAATTTTAACTAATGTTCATTTCATTAAAAGTTACAGAAAAATACGTTTAACACGAAAAAGATTATGACGAAATATCGGTTAACACGAAATAATACAGCGGTTCCGACAAACTACTATGTATTTTCATGCATTTCCCCCCTCTTTACATGAAAAGAAAATAGCTCAACACGAAAAGATTTCCCTTCTGGGAATAAACAAAATACGGAAAACACCAGTCGTGCAAGCGAGATATAGAGGGGGTGTGAAATAAAAGAGAGGTGGTTTCACATGCTTCGTAGAAAGAAGGTTAAAATACCTTCGGAATGGCCTGTGACACTAACCAATTTTGTTCATGTAAGCTACTTTCACCCTCCATCCCTACAAACGCTACACAAAAACATCTAACCTCTCGTCAGTTGGCTTTGGAATTCGGGGACGAGTACATCGCAGTGTGAGTAAAATTCATTAAATCTGGATCGTATCCCCCCCCCTTCTATTTTAGAAGAAATTTTTACTAACACGTTGGTAAAGAGCTCAGGGGGAAAGCAAACTGCCATTTCGCTTAAAATGAAGATGGAGCTTCTTAAGGCTGTCGATGAAAAACGGAAACTGGTAAGGATTTGGGGCTATTGTATTAACTTTTATTTAATTATATTTATGAATGTTTTTGCCTGCTCAGGTGTCGTCCTCGTCACTTGACCATGGTTCAAAATGAAAAGGTATGTCGCCAATATCACTCGTGCAAATTTATAGTGCAATGTTAATATAACTCTCTCTCACTCACTTTACAGACATCAAAAATATGTCACAGATAAATCCTTTTCGATTAATTAATTACAAAAGTAGATTTTTTTTTTGTACCATTCAGAAGCATAAGTAAAAAATTAGAAATCTTTATTTTTAGTGTCTTAATCTTTTTTCTTTGTTTTTATCTACAGTATGTGTGATACCAAAAAAAAAGTATGTGTGATATAATGTTTAATAATGTTAATCAGATTATACAGGGTGCGGCAAAAAAGCTCGGACAAATTTCTTGCCTCCTAGAATAGTTAACAAATTTCCTTTTAATTGGTATTTTCATGTTTCTTTATCCACCACTTTAATAATAAAATATTTTTTAATACATTTCTTAGTTTGTACTTTAATTTATGTTTTTGATAATGTCGAGCAAAAGGTCTGCTATTTTAGAGTTGTTTCAGCAAATTAAACGAAAGTGTGAAGTCGTTCGTTTGCTTATTGTACCTCGGCAAACAGTGTTTGATGCAATTTGACGTTTCAAAGAGCTTGGCAATAATGGTCGACGTCCAGGAAGTGGGCGAAAACGCACTATCAACACTTCAATGAATCGTAAGGCCATCGAAAAGCGAGTCCAGAGGAATCCGATGGTTTCCATGAGAAAATCGCTCGTGACATGAGAATATACGTCAGATTGGTGAGACGAATTGTAAAAACGGAGCTTGGACTGAAGCCTTAAAAGTTGTGAAAATTTCAGCTCCTCAATGAAAGAAACAAACTCGTACGGCTCCAAAGATGCCGAAAACTTTTGAGACGGGAGACAAGTCAGCGATGGGAGAGAATCCTTTTCACTGATGAGAAGCTCTTTGCAGTTCAACAAGTTCATAAATCCCAAAACGATTGAATCTGGTCTGTGGACACTCCAAGCATTCGGCAATTGTTAAATATCGCCAATATCCAAAGTCGGTCATGGTCTGGGGCGGAATTTGCACACGTGGTAAAACTCCTTTGATTTTTGTGGAAGAGGGCGTTAAAATCAATCAAAAAGTGTACCAAAGGGACATTTTTGAAGCTGTTGTACTTACGTGGGCCCAAAAGCATTTCGGAAATCCAAAGTGGACGTTTCAACAAGACTCTGAACCAGCTCACAAGACCAAAAAGACACAAGAGTGGTGCAAGGCAAATTTTCCAGACATGATATAATATGAAGAATAGTTACCCTACTCGCCGGATCTCAATCTCATGGATAATAGTGTAGGGTCCATTTTTGAGTCCCGAGACTCCACTGAACCATACAAAACTTTGGACTCTCTAAAGCAATTGTTTCTGCGGGAATGGGATTGATTAAAGGTAAAAGACTTGAGGCTCATTGTTGAAAATTTCTGCAAGCGTTTTCACCTCTGCATTGCTGCAAACGGCGGTCACTTTGAAACCAATTAAATTTATTTATTAGTACGAGTGTACACTTATTATATATTATTTGTTATATTTTGTTAATTTCTTAATTTTTTATAAAGTTGCTTAAAAAATTGTTTGTCCGTGTTTTTTCGCCGCACCCTGTATTTAACCATAATTTAATTTGATTTAAATGAAATTGAAATAGAACAAATACTAGACACTTCATGTATCCTTCAATGATTAACTTAATATGCGACTATTACATTAATAATTAAAATGAAACCACAAATATATACAATCAAAATACTCTATAAAATTTAAAAGAATAACTATAAAACGGTTATGTAAGTGATGTAAGTGTGTTAAGTGAGAGAAATATTTTTCTTAAAACCGTCCAAAAGAAATATTTTAAATTCATATTTCTTGAGGCATTTTTATTTTTTATTGTAGGAATAAAACTCCCAGCGTACGAATAATTTTTACAAATGCTCTTCTCTAAGTCATGATCTGAAAGCAGCTATTCATTTTGATTCCGTCTAAGACCAGCTTTGTCATTTAGTAATCGCGATCACAATCTTAATTACTCTTGAAAAGTTTGAGAATCTAACCCTAATTAATGCACAAGAGAATTTTACATTTCTAATGAGGTCTTCGACCTCATTAACATGCCACTTCAGTTCATTGATGTTAGTGAACTTCTCTATAGTTCACTAACGTCTTTTTCAAGTAAAAAGAAATACTGCATACTGGAGTAACATAAATATAATTGAAGTCATTAAACTTGAATTTTATTTCGTAATTTAATCATCGACTTTCAAAGATATGAATCTAAATCTCAAGTGAAGAGAAGTATGTTAAAAGAGATCAATCTATTATTCTAACATACTTAAACAATATATATATATATATATATATATATATATATAGTTCTATAATTGTAACTCAGAAAATTTCCATGTCGTTTTTGATGACTTCTCAAGATATAAGTACTTTCAAATAATTCTGTTGAACAGTATTTGAGTGAATTAGTGTAAGGTAAATCGGGGGAAGTTGCCATATTTAAGGAAATTTCGCTTAATACATTGAAAATTGAAATGACAAGGCCATGAAAAAATAAACTTTATTCTTCAATTTTTTATTGGTTATGTATACAAGTTAATTCTCTTTTTAGTATGAAAATAAACAAGAAATCTAATGTTAAAAAAATTCATTTAATTGTAGCATGTTCCTCCATATATGGAGGAAGATGCAACAACATTACAATAAATAAAAAAATAAAGCAAACATTTCAAAATTAAATATGAAGTAGCAATAACAATAGCTAAAAATAATAAGAGTACAGATTCGAATGATAACCCACACAACATTTCAGTTAGTGCAAATAATTATCATTGATAATCATTTGCAACCATTCGTGCAACCATTTGTTACATTCGATTATCTGAATCCAGTCACACTTGAGACCTTTTTTAGCATAAACGTACCCTTTATACACAGCACAAAAATCGCATTATTATTCTCATCAAAACTTTCACCACTAGTATCTAGAGGAATTTCTTCGCTTGAGGATGACAAACTGACACGTATCTTTCTTCTGTTTCTTCGAAGATTTCTAGTTATTTTTTTGATATTATCCACCTTTTCTAGCTTTCTTCGAGCCTTTTCAGCATAGTTGCTCTCCTCTCTGATTCAGTTAAGACTTCTGATGTTAGTTTGGTTTGCGTTTTCTTACCAGGGGAATATGCCTGTGCTACCGTGTTCTGTACTGGTAGAGGCAACTGTGATGGTGATAGATCATTTATCATTAATTGCATTTAAATATTATTAACTGTAATAATAATTATTAATTGTATTTGTATTTTATACGATAGTATACAGTGTTAATGTCGGACCAGACTCTTCCCACAAGTAGCTCAGTATTGCCACCTATCGACGCATAAAAAAACTATTAGCAAAAAAAAAAAAAACTGGCATCTTCCCCCAACTTGCGGCTTTCCCCGAATTACCTTATAGCTTATTTTACGTAGGGTAAAAGATTTTAGTTTGTATTCATGCATATAATGATAATAGTACTGAGTCTACTATTTAAAATTTAATTTATTATTGGACTGCAGTTGCTTCAGGGTTATACATGAAGGGCCCTTCACAAATTCATTCTACACAATCGCACGTAGCATCTTGAAAAAAATTAACTACTTAATTTCGAGAGCATATAATTTGCATGGAGGTATCCGGTATATTTTATGTTTTTATCTTAGTAAATTATTACTCTAATTATAAGATTTCAATTATTTCCTAATATTTACAAAAGGCACTGTTTAGTAAATTACTGGTACATTTAAAAAGCAAAATTTGTAACTTTTTTTATGTATCGTAGATTGTTTATAAATCTGAAATTCCATCTGTACATCCTGTTCTAAAAAAAATTATAGTTTTTAAAAAACTAAAAAAAACACCCTTTGTAGGTAATCGAACTGAGTTGTAACTTAATTTTTTTCCGCCAAATCTGGAAATGAGATCTGGAATTAGTCGCCAAATGCGGAATGGGATCTAAAAATGGGAAATACTTAATCCTGATGATCCTGATCAGGACAAATGAAAAAAACTATTGAGTTATTGTATTGTCATCGGTCCTGGACAAGTGAGCAAAATCTCGAATTAATTTGACCTTTTAAAGTGGATAAAAATTGAGTTCAAAGATTCCGTTACATACAAGTGAAGCTGTGGGGGAGGGGTTCAAACTGGGACCCCTCTCCCTCTGTCCTGCGCGTCTCTAGGTGTGGGGAGAAACGAAACATCACCAACAAACGCCATAATAACAAATAGATTTGTTCAAGCTCTGAACAAACACTTAAACAATCACAAGTTTAATTATAAGAAGAAACCTAGGAATAAAATTAATTACTTAATTTCGAGAGCATATAATTTGCATGAAGGTATCCGGTATATTTTATGATTTTATCTTAGTAAATTATTACTCTAATTATAAGATTTCAATTATTTCCTAATATTTACAAAAGGCACTGTTTAGTAAATTTCTGGTACATTTAAAAAACAATATCTAGTGATATCTAAAACACCGATTAATCCTAATATTCAATCCTAAGTAAACCCGACTGCCAGAAATGGATAAGGAGAACAATCCCTAATGAACCTCAGGTAGATTTTGAATCTACTGTCTTAAATCTTCAATCTAATAATTTAATCTCAGAAAATACCTATTAAACGCGCGCTAAGTTTGTGAAGTAAATTCTCCAATGTTCAACTTACTTGTCAGCTTTACGGCTCCTTCTCTTCTTTACATCTATAAAACCTATAGACTTTATAAAGTCGAACTAATTAACATATATCTATCTCGTGTTTTTCTTCAAAGGCTGTGAATTAGTATAAATGCTAGCCCCAAAGTTTCCCCAAGAAGATTAGTCAGAATATCTCGCGAATAGCCCCGTCACAAAGCTTATAAAAGGGTGTTAAAAAAAGTAAGTACACTGGACTCCAACTTGATAGTACAACGTGTTTTCCGAAGCTCACCATAAAAAAAAGGCAGTAACAATTAAATTTATAGTTTATATGAATCATAATATAATGAAAAACAGACATATATCAAGCTTTCATAACTTAGTGAGTAATTTTTGTTGATTTTCAATTGTTCTTGACAGTTTGGTTGACAATAGTTAGTACAGTCTAGCAATATCTAAGAAAAAATGTTTACCCGATTCGTTAAAGTGGTGGGCAGTCAGATGGATGGAAATGGAGTTATCACAGCCTGATGCTCCAGACGTCTAGCAGTGTGGTACAAAGAATGTGAGATCGATATCTGTTCGAAGATTCTGTGTCCAGAAGACATGCTCCAGGACGATCACGAGTACAACACTTGCAGAAAGTTGTTTGAGAAGAATCTCCGCTACTATGGTGAGAAAAACACCTTAACAATGCAGGTCTTTATGCAAGACAAACAGTTGTGTGTGTCTTCCTCTCAACAGATGACGAAGAAGGGTCCTCTTATTGTGAGTAAGAGAAGACGTTTTCTGGACCAGACAGCAATGAACTTCTGTGCTCTTCACAGATGAGTTCAGATTCACACTGGAGAAAAATTCAAGGCATCTGATGATCAGAAGGGAACAACGCACCAGATACCATCAATCCAACATTGTTGAAAAGCACAGTTACAGAAGTGGTGGAATCATGGTTTGGGCAGGTATCTCCCTCAGTGGTCCCACTGACCTAAATGTGTTCCATGGAGGAACTCTGACTGGTGTGAGATATCTGAAGGCGACTTTTGACCCATATGTTCGCTCGTATGTTGATTCTATTGGTAGTAATTTCATTCTGGTGGACAATAATGCCCAACCACGCCAAGCTGAGGTTATTGACTGTTATCTTGAGGGTCACGTTTTGAGGCGAATTGAATGGCCAGCTCAATCGCCTGACATGAATCCAATAGAATATCTTTGGGATTATCTTGGCAGACAACCTGATGCTTTAAGTCTTCATCCAACGTCGATACATGAGCTGGAACAAGGCTTACTCTATGGCTGGACTTCGTTTTTCATTTAGAAGTCGGACGACTTGACAGCATACAAAATCAAGGTCGCTAATGCATTCAAGTTAGGGGTGAATAAATTCCTTATAAGAATCCTTTCTGTAATGCTTTTATGATATTTTACTGCATAAAAATGTGATATACTGTTTTCCAAGAATGAAATTTTCCGCTAAGAGTACTTTTTTGTTGTAACTCATTTTTGCATTAAACTTATGTAAATTGCTGTGACGCATTCAATAAATATTTGTTTGATGCACGTTTTCTTCAAATTTGTTGTTCCTACATTAATTTATTTGCAAATTATTCACAAAAACAGGTTTGTCATTAGCTTTTTTGGAGTTCAGTATATTTAATTTACTTCACTTAACTGTGATTAAAATAAATGACCTAGTATCTTCTTTTCCTGAATTAAAGTTAGTTGAACTTTGATTTATTTTCTCCTTTTCTGCATTTCTTTAGTTTACATTAAAATGTTTATAGTTCCATTAGCTAATCGGAAGAAATGTATTGTTAGACGGAAACAAATTTCTTCTTTTAGTTCATTTATTAAATTGCAATTAATTGTGTTTTGGTGTAGTGGTTTGACCATTTCATCTAAAAGGTTTTGATAAACATTCATTAAAAACGTAAATTAGGAAGATATCTTACCTAGTATAAATTTTATTTTGTTTAATTAATTGTGTATTACAAATAAAGATCAGACATATACAACAGCACTGTGTTTAAATGATGACTTCACAAAATCATTGAGCCCCAAGCGAAAATAAATATAAAAGCTTCAGTGACAGTATTTTCTCAAAGTTGTTAGATTTGTTAACTATTTAGTAATCATATATGCCATACATATTAATTCTTATCTGTCTAGTCAGTCAGATTAATTCTTATCTGGAATTCAGTTAATTTTCTCAGAAGAATTAATATGAGTAATATGCACAACTGTGTGTGTGTGGATGTTAGTTTATTAGAAATTACATTAAGAATTTGCTGAAAAAAGGAATCTTTTTCAACTTCAACTTTCTTTTTGTGGTGGCTGATGTAAATATGTCCAGTTCGAAAGAGATATTTTTCCGTACGAATTCTTTGCAAACTTTTTTTTTTTTGCTTAAATGTTGAAATACAACCAAAAATGTGCAATTGAATGCAATTCGCACATTGAAGCAAGCATACAGAAGATGCATTTTACACAATATCGTCTGAAAACACATAAAGCCATTATTATAGTTCACGTAATGTGCCATTAGGAAATTAAAAATCTTTTCCTAATTCATATATCCTTATCAAAATTCTTATAGTACAGAGACTTAGTTCTTAAGAGAAAAAGCCTCCCAACTATTGCAATTGATAATTATAACGAGAGTTCAATAACCCTAGAGAAGCCAGAAAAATAGTCACTATTTTATTGTCTTGTGTGGTTATATTATCTTTCATAAGGATTGATTTATGGTCTCATTTTTGATTGGAATGGTATTTTTTAATCCCTCAATTTATTTCGATTTCTTACCCATGGAACTTTACCTTATACGAAATATAATGTTGGAGTAACAAAATACTATTTCTCTCTAGTTGATATGCTATATCCCCAAACAAGTAATTTTCTTAAAAGTTAAAGTGTTGATGAAAAGGGAGAAAATGCGTGATCTTTATTACCAGTGAGTTGAAATCTCTTGATCACCTACTATTCTCCATATGTAGAAAAGGAAATTGCAGTTCGTAAATTCAAATGAACCTCTGAATGCTTCTCCTAATTTAATATGGAACTTCATTCAGCAAATTATTTGCTTAAATAAGTCTTCAATAATGCTAATAAACAACACATTTCTTTTGAATAAACAACACTCATATAAAAATGTCTTCAGCTTGGTGATGACCATTCATTTAACTTTTCAACGACCTTTATTTACAAGCCTACGCATCTATGAATAGTGCTGGACGTGAATGTGTTGTTCATCTACATCTAATAATTTGCATAGATACAATTTTAAATTATTTATAATACAGATTTTTTTTTCATTTTACTATTTTTTTCATGTTATTGAAATCATCATAAGTGTTAATATATATTAGTCGAAAAAATATTTGGAAATGTCAAGGTATTTCTTCCTTTGTGTATGGTTTGTAAATCTGCTTTAAATTTGTCTATTTACTTACTAACAATTTGTAGAATCGATACTGGCAATGTGACTCCTCTGTTTATTTATGACAGATAATTTCAAAAAATAGATGCACATACCCCAGAAACACATCTTGTTGAAATATATAGTATCTACTTACTTTTACATTTTGTTTCCTCGGAGCTGAATATTTCATGACAACTGATGTCCTTTAAGCTTAAATAATTTCAGAAAATAATGAGTTTCATATCACATGTCGGATAATACCTTACAATTATTTTCCATTAGAAATAAGCTAAACAGGCTGAAGCATCTTTGTAAGACAATTGAAATGATATTAAACTTAAATTTCAGATTGCAGATGGTTATCTGGTATTTAAAATAAAATTTATCTAAATTCGAATGACTTTGAAATCTGTTATAACTTTAAAAACGTATAAAGTGGGTATCATAAAATGTAGCAAGCGTTTAATTCAACGCCTTCGTTCTTAATTCAAATAGTGGAAAGGACCAACACTTGTAATAGCTACTCTTCCTGAATTTAGGATTTGAAGCCCTGGGATCCCGAAATCCCAAGATTAAAGTAACTAATCCTGGGATTATTTTTTGCCTAAATTATATTTTAAAATTTATCTCATCAAATTTCTTAAGAATTTAATTCTCAGAAATTTTTTTTTTATAAAATATGTACTTAGAGTTTTTTTGTGCAATATTTTTTTGTATTGATAAAAATATTGAAAAAAATAATCCAACGGAACAATTTAAACTCTGAGTACTAGACTACTATTGAGTACTAAACTTTAATATTCAGTTCACAATGGACTAAATTCACAGACAAGTGGTGCCAAGTCGTAATCTCGTGAAGCACTGGCAAACGTGTAACACGTGACCGTTTACTTACGTTGTTGATTTAACGTTTACTTACGTTTATGTACTTATTTATAGTTCTTAGTTATTTTTAGAGAACTTACGAACTACACTCATGTCCAAAATTAAGGTCACAAACATAAAATCTGTGAAACTTATGAACTATTTACTGTGTTGCCACGAAATTCGGTGCAGAGACATATTACAATATCAGAAATGATATAGCAACATTACAATTAGGAAAAGATTTTAATCGTGAATTAAGATACGTCATTTCAAAAAGTGTGAAATCATGAATCAGAGATAAAGCATTTACTTCGGGAAAAGTCTGTCTAATATGAGTGTGGCTACTGTGAACTGCTTTATAAGCCTTACAATGAGCTGTTATTTTGTTTATAAGGGCGTGGAAATGTATTTGTGGCAACAAAGCTCATTTTTCCATAAGTGGCATTTTTAATTCCTTGGGGTGACGATCCTGGAAGGGGACCTACGCACGCTGAAAAGTGGCTATTCCTAGACATTTCATATTCAATAGAATTGTGACCCGGAGACCTCAAGGGTCAATCCACATGGCGAATATCCGCTCCTTCATGAAATTCATCAACAATGTGAGTACTGTGTGGACGCGCATTATCCTTCATAAAACGTAGTCCGGCCCCTAGCACCCAGAAAAACCTCACACAGGCTATCATCCTAGTACGCTGTGAGTTGAGAGTACCCGCATCGGAAATGTAGAGTGGTGTACGACTTCCAAAAATTATGCCACTGCCACTGCACACAAGGATTTCTTTGCCACCAAACAATCGATTTTTGATACGTAGGATGAAAGGGAGCTCTATTTTCTCTTCAGGTGAAGACTCGATGAGAATAACTTTGTCTGGTATATTTCGACTCATCATAGAAAAAAACACGCTAATCATCTAGTGGTGTCCTCGACTGTTGATTTCAGCTCCACAATATCCGGTCTTTTTCTCGCTGAATGTAGTGAAGGGGACGTACCAGACTGGACACCGGGCGTAAAGTCCAGTCTCGGCAAGATGGTTGTAGACTGTTTGCCTGGAAATTCTTCTTAACTTGAGGACTATGTACCATGACACATTTAACGTCATAAGTTCTTCTACATGGAGGTCTTCAATGGTACTAAGCCTCGAACGAATTCGTGACCATGGCCACTAGGCTACATTTAGGAATACAAAGCATTATTCTATTATTTTCAGTTTAATTGTATTATCATCCACTTTCAAGATTTAAATTGTCTGAATGTGTATTTTCAATAGAACAGAATGATTGAAAAGGGAACGTATGTATAACTTTATAAAAGATTTGTGGGGATGTTAACCCACATACTCTGCTAAGGGACGCAAATAAGTTGGGCAGGCAAAGTTTTGTTTATTGGAAATCGTAGCAAAATATATACACAACTGCTGTAATAATAATAGTGGCAACTATTTATAGTATGCGAAACTATTTTCAGCGAATGGCAGCGCCGCCTATAAGGCCGAAAGAGTGGTGCCACAGATTTATTAAATCATATCTTTCTTAAAACAAGAAGCAATGAAAACATTTTTTTTAAAAATAGAATAGCACAATCGTTTTTTTTTTTTAATTTAGTTTTGCATTTCATATTTGCGTTATTAAATCAAATCGTAAGAAAATTGGCTTGAGTAATAAATTTTGATTCAGAATATTTTCGGTTCGAGTGCAAACTTCAATTGCATGAAAACTAAGAATATACATAGCCTTAGTAATTTAATTATTTTTAATAATTATATTGAATGTTTTTAAATAATAATATTTTACCAAGAATACCTGGTTTCCTGCATTTAAATTCCTTGCTCATTCTTTTCACAGAAATCTCAGAACCAGCAATTACAATTTCATGTGCTAAGATGCATTGTTTATATTTGGCAAAGGGCAAACGAATTTCTGATTTTCGTAGAACTATTCCCATCTAAACTCAGAAATGGTTTCCACTTCTGATTTACGGTGAAGCAGAGAAAACAAACAGAACCTCTGGATAACGGCTTGAAGTGAGCCGTTCCTGTTAAAATCCTGACTACTCAAGCGCAATTTAAGTTGAAGCGCTGCATGAAATGTCAACAAAAGATATTTTTACTACGAAGGCTAGGTTTTGTTAGTTCCAGCCAGCGCGTTGACTCAATTGGTTCGATTCGCAATCTCTTTTATGTTTTCTGGAAGAAACACCATCTGATTTCAATGTATTTCTTTCTCTTGCATTGCATTTGTGAAATTTAGAGATGTTCTATTTGTTCGGTTTGATAAGAAGTATATTGTTGTACGAGGTATTTCTTTAACTAAAAATACCTTTTGTCATTTCGAAACGTGGTACTTCAAATAGATTAGGAGTATTTTAAAATCAAATCGTCAGCCAATTTTAAACAAAGCTTTTAAGCTCTTAGAAATACTATAAAAAGAACATTCGATAATCCATTGTTTTATTTATTGCTGCCTCCCATTTTAGAGAAATCGTTGAACTCTCTTTATTTTTTTATTTATTTTTGTCTATACGCCCTTCATTCTTCAAATACCAGCCACAAAAAATTTAGAATTGTTTCTTCTAATAAACATTGATGTAAGAATTTTTCTTAATCATAATACACTATATAATAGGAACACATATTAAAAATATTTATTTTAATATGTGACCTTATGAAATATTTTTTTTAAAAAATAATTTGAATAATATTTTAAATGACTCATTCATTGTTTCAAAACTAAAATGTAAAATTAATTGAGACAAATGTATCCAAAATATCTGAACAATTCAGAATTTTATCTAACGGAAAATGTACTCCTAAAGTGAATACATATTTAGCAGCACAATAAAAATTCAAATTACTACATAAGAAAATTGATGTAAGTAGGAGAGAAATTACACATAAAAATATATATATAAATAAATAAAACTAAACTCTAAACTCAGTAGCGCAACAGCCCATGAGGGTCAAGCCTACTGTGTCCCTCTCAGATTTCATGCTCTTGGGCAATGAGGTGCATAAGCAGACATAAATAAAGAAAAATAAAATTTTACATATTTTAAACAGAAGAAACAGTAAACTATTGAAAAATGAATTTTGTTTTATATTGTTACGAGTTTTGTGTAAAGAATGCTTAAAATAGTGTAAATAATTTATATCTGGATGTATAATACATTGATATTACTCTCTGTTGTATTTATTTTATGCTAAAATTGTAATATTCGCAAGCAACGTCATTCCTTACATTGTAATGGCGATTCAATGGAAAATTGGCGAAATTTTGGTGATAGATCTATGTTGGCATCATTTTTGGCGAGCACGTTGGCAACTTGGTGATTGATTAAAAGATGCAGAAATTGCTTTGCTATATAGTGCCACCCGGTAAGGAGCTGCAACAAAGAGGATTGCTCAAAAACCGCTTGGTGGCTTCTTGGTGACCATTTGGATGTTTCTAGAAATTACTGGATCAATCAATTAATACCACAATCTGTGACGTAAGTGTATTTTTCTAGAAAATTCCGTGCAGATTATA
>BMAO01011414.1:34808-59431 GCA_019973975.1 Trichonephila clavata | reverse complement strand
AAATCCGAAGATATTTGATGAGGAGAGATACTTTCGTGTACATGTATAGCTTTCGACTTTGAAAAGAGTTTCACCGCCCCCTAAAAATTATTAGAAAGTCACAGGAAATGATTTGATTCGTAGTCAAATGCCATATAGATTTGTTAGCCACTACATGTTACTAGTTTGACCTTCAAAGAGTGTAAAATACAATAATATATATGTACTTTAGTGTACAACGTTTTCCTATTAAAAAGGGAAGATATTTAAATATAAAAACATTCCACGCACACAATTTACTTTCAACTAAATACTTTTACTTTTTGAACAACGCTCGTGTCTGCTTACTTCGGAAAAATACATGACAGTTCCGTCAGCGCTTGCCACGCCATCTAACGCTATTCATTTGAAATACAAAAAAAAATTCAACAATCATAAAATTTATATGTATATACATAAAGAAATACAGAGAGAAAGAGCTAAAAACTGAAATACAATTTATTTTTAAGAGCAAAAGAACATATGAAGCACTTTTTCATAAATTTTAGTCATTCTATTACAGTATGGGGGCACATAGATAATATGTTAATGGCATTAGCATGGAATGAACGATAAAACACATATTTTTCCTTCAAAAGAAAAACAGATAAGTATGTGGAAGATTAGAACTCGGTTCCTCCTCATCCGTAGCCTCCGCAACATGACAACTCAGACAGAAGTGATCACTTGTCCGACACTGTTTTGCCTACTTAGATTCTCACATGTACTCTCACCAGTGAGTAAGTGGATAGCGAACGAACGAGATATTTGTTGTTTTGGCGAGCATGGGAGTTGTTACTATTGGGTCAAGTGAGTTCGCCGTCTTTGCTGCGTGGATTAGGCCCGCTGACTTTGCTGCGTGGATTAGGTCCGCCGACTTTCCTGCGTCGAGTGGGTCCGACGACTTTGCTTGCGGGTAGATGGCACCAATGCACATCAGAAGGTTTGCGTCTTTGCAGCCAAGGTCACCATGGAAAGACTTAGAACTGGTACCTCCTGATCCTAGCCCAGTAACATGATCACTGACAAAGCATCACCCTGTCCGGAAGGCTGGTATTGCTTAATTTAGATACCGCCACAAGTACATCGTTTACTTCTTTTATAAAAACATAACTGTTTATCTTCCACTGTTTTTTCATGTTCAACTTTTCGAAAAATTCTTATTCAATCTTTTAGTTTTTTTTGTCGACATGTTGTATGATTAGAACTTGCGCATCCTTCTTTAATGTTAATCATATTAAAATTTTCTCAATTGACGACTTGCATGGTATGCCAATTATTAGTTCACTACATAGCACTAGATCGTGACGTATTTTAATATATCAGAGGTATGTGTTTTATTTTAAATTACTATATTTACCACTCGAAAATTTGAGATTATTGATTACCGATCTTAATATACTAGAATACGTTTAACGATAAAACGCTTAAGGTGAAATATCGTTTAATACGAAATAAAACAACAGTCCCGACAAACCACTATATATTTTCCATGCATATTTTTCTTTTAACACGAAACTAAAATCGCTTAACACGAAAAGATTTCCTTTGGAATGATGAACAAAAGTAGTGTAACATCAGCTTGATTTTGAGAAGGTTTCTGTGATATTGAACTGTCCCACTGTATCATCGGAAGAATTCATTTCAGTAGATGATGATAATGTACAGTCCCAATTATGGCAGACAAAGACACACATTTTGGGGTTTTCACAGCTCAAAAATGATTATTGAATCAGATTCCGACGATGGAATGAAAATGAAAGTACGAAAATGCAGCTCTTGCCCGCAGTTATCCGAACAGGAACATCAAAGTATGCTCAAGTATTAGATGCACATCTGATGTAAATGGACGAAATTGAACACTAATGTTAACAATGATTGTAAAGACAATGCAAAGGAAAATATCAGATTATTTTCCAAAGCTCAATAAATGTTTTGTTTTTCAAAACCTTGAAAATTTTGTATTAAATTTAATTGTGAATGTTTTTGTTTCATTGATTTTTAATATCAGAATATATGTAAACTAAATGTAATCTATTATAAAGTTAATTTTATTGAATCATGTTTTTGCTAATATCCCTTAGAACAAATTCTTTCAACAATGAAAATATTTCAATCCCCGTCAGAGTTATGATTTTCACTGTAAATGTACGCTCTGCAATCTATTATACCATAAAGTTATACACAACTACACAAGTTAGAGCCTCTAGAATTCATGTCCAAACAATCGCCATTAAATCTACGCTTTACTTGAAATGTTAGTTCTTTAATATTGTACTTTCTGCTTTACGTATTCAACGAAAATACAATTATCATCGCTTCTAAGCTGTGATAATATGCCAGCGATACCATCTCACATTGCCTCATATTGTATTAATCTATGGTCGAAATGAACCAAAATAAACTGTTTTGTTAATTCCATTTTTCCCTGTAAATATAACTGTTTTTTGTCTTTCCATTAAAATTTTTTTATTTCTCTTTGTCAATTGAGCCAACGGTTTGGCTTTGAACGCATAATTTTGGATGAACCGTCTAAAGAAATTCGTTAGACGAAGGAAAGGAAATTTTCTTAAGGTTGAGGCAACTTGAAAATATATAACTTGTGTTGGTCTTTAATTAAATAAAACTTACTTTATTTTGACTCACACTGATAATTGGTTAATTTAACTGCTCGTAAAGAATCAAATAATTTCTTGGTCCATTTCTAATCAAGTCATCGCCGGTACAAGATTGTCATCAAGAATAACATAACATATTTTTAAATTTATCACATGTGAGGAGGTCCCATGATCATCAGTGATACACCGGCTAATAGCTTGCAGAATGAAGAGTATCCATAATCAAACAAATCAATTTATTATTACCTTTAATCAATTCAGTAACTCCAGGGTTGGAATGCAATGTATATTAGCTATTGAGCAAAAGTGAGGTAGACGAGATATTTAATGTTTAATTGATGAGAATACTACTTTAACGTTTGGATAACCCTCGTCTAAATATTGTACCTTCAGGTAATCGACTCTGGTGTTTGATTTTGTTCAACATAACTTATTGACTAAACCATCATATCAATCTTATGTATTGATTAATTAATCTACGAGTCACTTCGTCTAGCTTTCAACTACATTTAACGTAACTACAATTATCCCATCAATAACTCCTAACTCACCTCTTGAACTAAAAGCTATCGCTTAAATATGTTCCTGAACACTGATGTCGCCAAATTAAGGATACCACAGAATCACACAGAAATTGAACTTAAATAAAATTTCACCTTAGAATTATCCACACATCTGTAAAGAATATGACAAATTGAGGTTAACCACCAGATGCGCGGATAATAATCAATGACTGAGATGTAAGAGGGTATATAAGAATGTCAAAAGAAGCATGTTCACAGCGCTTTAAAGTTTCAGCAATAACGTGCAAGCGGCACAAGCGAAGCATTTCGAATTTTAGTGGTGAATTATTCGGACAAGGAATGTGGACGTACCCAGTCTGGCAGACTGAGGAACTGAATCGCCCAGGCTTGGGCAATAACGATTCCAAGATGAGGAGAGAGATGTTACAGCACAGGTTGCCCTGAGTTACAACGCCGAAGAGGACTGGCATTTGCAGTTACTGCCAAAGAACAGACGAGCACAGCATCAGACCCATTCTGTCAGCTCTTCAGCTACCGGTACGACAGTTTCAAGGCAGACCAGACGCTTAGGGCACATTGGTCTATATGCCTGCAGGCCTGTCATATGTGTTCCCTTACCGCAACTCACTGTCGCCTGCGATTAACCTGAGTAGAGAGCATAATAGACAAGACAGTGGTCTGTGATAGCCTGACGAGTCCAGGCTTGCATTTGCAGTCTGATTCTCGCTGACTTTCATATGGAGAGCCAGGCACCTGTTACCACCAAGAGAATTACTGAATGACACTGTTACGGTGGTGCAGATGGCTGTTTGGGAGTGGAATTATTCTTTTTATTCCAGAACTGACTCTATGTTCAGAGGTAAATTATTGTACACATATATCGGGATGTCATTCTGGAACAAATATGTACGTTTGTTTGGGGCTATGGGTGCTGAATTTCGCTTGCGATGATGAACGCCTGTCTTCACTGCAAACATTGCAGGACGAATGCCTTCTAATCGGAGGATATCACCTGGGTGGCGGATTGGCTGTATATACCACCGGACTCTGAATCGAATAGAGCATGTGTGGGATATGCTTGGCCGACGAATTGCAGCCCGCTCAACCCCTCCCACCCTGTCTACCGAACCGGAGGCACCCGCTTGATGAGTGGTGTAATATTCTCTCAAGATCAGATTGATAATTTGATACTCTAAAAGTATGCGTGGCGTTGTAAGGCCCAGCTGGCATCGTCCGGAGACATACTTCGTATTAAGCATCATACTAACCATGTTATACTGTTTTTGTAAATAGGTTCTATTTGAAATTTGCCTTGGTAAAATCGTAATTTTTATTAATTATGTCAGAATATATCTTTTTACTTTTACCTTTTTGTTTAATAAATAGACTTACAACAAGTCAAATAAGCACACGTACTGAATCCAGCACACCAATTAGGCATACAATTTTTTTGGCAGGTATGCTTCCTTTGTTGAGTACAGTTCATCTAAGAACGGGTTTTGCGAAAATCGACTCCCGAGGGTGATTTAAATATAATACACATGGATTTAAGAGATTATATATATGCATTCGACTCTGTAATTCAAACCTTCGATAATACGAACCTCTCGATAGTTCGAAGTATATGCTCAGTCCCTTGACAAACTCTTGATATTTCGAACTAAAACAATACGTTTCGGTACACTCAATATTTCGAAATAAAATCTGTGGCTGGCCAGACTACAACACGCGATAATTCGAAGTTATTTTATAAAACTCTCGACAATTCGGACACTCACTATCATGAACAGTCCTGTAGCAAACAGGTTGGAGCTTACATGTTTTACGTTGTATTGTCTCTGCGAGTCTCCCCTGAAACGTAGCCCCTTTGATGACCATCTGTCTACTACCCCTTCTTTATGTTTTCTGGTTCCTCAGGCGAAAAGACACTTTTATTGCTTTCCTTCAGTAGACCAACAGCACCTGTTGTCAGCCATCCAAATTTTTCGTTTAACACGTGGCCTTGCTACATATGTGTTCAGAAAGGCTGGTCCGCTATTGTGAAGAAGGGATGCTTAGGATTGTGTATGCATGTATTTGATGCATTCTTTTAATACAGAACTTTTAACTTCAGCGTAATCTTTATACTATATAAAATGTACTTTTTAAAACTACTTTAAAATAATTTTATACGTATGTACAATTGTTGTTTTATTACATAGTTTCAAATTTAAATGTGTTAGAAAAAAATTCTCTTGGTGTATTTTGGGAGTTTTTTCCTACCCTCTTGATAATCCGAAGATTTTCATTGGTCCTTCCAACTTCAAATTTTCGAGAGTAGACTGTACATTTGTAAGAATTTAACTTAATATTAATTTAAATTCTAATCTTATAAATTTTTCTCTAAATCTTAATTGCGAAAACCATTATTTTAAACAACAGTCTCATTTCCTTTCCCGCATGAAAAGGATTGATCACTGTATAGTGACAAATTTACTCGCGAATCCTAGAAAAAGAAATATCTTAATCGCTTACTTGTGCCTTACTTAGCAATTGTCTGGCTGCAAACTATTTCCTATGACTACCTACTCAATTTCTAAAAATTATTACTTTTTTCTTTCACTTGAATTTTTATAATATCCCTATTATTTTTCTTTTGTATTTCTCTATCCAATACTATGTGAGGATATCGGTGTTTTTGTGGCGAATATCACGAAATGTGCACTTTTTCTAAATTTAAAATGCGCAAATAAATTCTTTTGTTTTCCAACACAGCTTTTCTCTTACAATTACACTCAACAAAAATGTTTTAATTGCACACACACATATACAGACAGGTTATTAGAACTACAAATTTGCAATTTGGCAGGCATGTTTCTTTTGTTGAGTAGAGATTTACTACAAACGGGTTTTGCAGAAATATCTCTTACTGTGGCTTAAAGGATTATTTTTGTGAATTTGACTTGGATAATATTTATATATTAACTTAGACATACACCTTGGAAAACTACCGGCCAATTCAGCTAAATTTATTATTTTACTACACTACTTTATTTGCTAAATCATTCTTTTCTTTGAGTTTAATTTTCAATTTGCTTAAAATTATTCAAAATATTAATTAAATTTCGGCCCCATTAATTTTTTTATCCTTCTATTTCGATTTTTATATTTTTCAGTTCATCAGGTTTATCTACTAGTGTATTTTTATGTATATATTCTAAAAACCATATTTTCAATTTTTTATAAGTGTAGAAGGATTAGAAATTTACTTTTTAAGTATCGATTTCCATACTGATAACGTATACAATTTTTTCTCATTTTTAGTCCATTTTTTTCCCCTATTTCTTTTTAAAGTAAAGTTTTTTTTAAAAAATTAAAAGTATTTTTTAAAAACAGTTATTAAGTTCTTTTTTTCCTTAAAAAAAGAGTACATCTAGACATTTTCCCCCTGAAAATATATAAAAAGAAAGTTTATGCTGATTAAATAAGTTGTCTATACATTGCTTCGTTTTGAGCAATATTAATACAATTAATTTGAACATTCTTTGTTTGAAATAAGTGAAATGTGTGTGATAAATTCGAAATAGTTATGACAAATAGAATGCCTAATCACAATAATTGTAGTTCAAAGCCATGCTTTATTTCAAATTTGTCATTGATGCATATACTTTAGAGAAGAAAAAATGCAATTTCGAGGCATCATATTCTAAAGGGGAAAAAAAGAAAAGACAAGAATGATCAAATCTAGAATGGAATAAAATTTACTTCTTACAGTTTTGACTGATTTCTACTGCACTCCGTGGTAGTTCACTAATTCATATATTTTAGTGTTGATTCTGATGATATGACAAAGAAAATCCTAAAAAAACTAAACAATTAATGATTTCAAAAATTTTTCAACAAAATGTCGCAAAGAAAGACGAACTGTAAATTTTAATCCAAAGCAAGTAAGCTTTCGGATTTCATCCAAAAAAATCATCATCTTACTTTCGTTTCAGGGTAATGTATAAAATGGTACCGGAAGTGCCTAAAAATAATCCTCAGTTTTTAAGCAAGCCGGCGAATGTATCTTCACCCGATATCTGGCATTGCGCAAAAGCATATTCCGTTCTTCTCATCATTGCGCAGGGTTTCCGTGCGCAGTGTTGTGTAGTTAAACTGTTTCGATGTCTGTTGTTTGTTTTTGTGTTAATGTTTTTGTTATAAGTGCTTAAACGTTCACACAATTTTATGCAATGGTTGCGTAAAGCTGCATCGATGCTGTAGTCACGTTTTGTTTCGTTGTTAAATATGGAGGAAATATTATTCAGCAAGCAGCTTGTACCTTCAATCATTTGTGGCCTTCTCTGTTTTATATCAGGTATGTACATTTTTATCAAATTTTTCTCAATTTATTTGTTTAATTTCCTTGCACATAACTATTATTTATTTACAATAAAGAATTAGCCGTTTTTAATGTGCAATATTTTTAATTAAACTTGCATTTCAACTTGTTTAAATAAGCTTGCATAATTAGAGTGATACTACTAAGTATTTTCAGATTCGTTTTTTTAAAAGCTATCAGACTAAATAGTTTATTTCTAGAATATTTTTGTGAATGGTTTCATGTAGTATTTTAAATTCTTTTTTATTGTCGTTAGTATTGCATTTTTACATAAACATTTAATTAACGTCTTGAAACATTTTTACTTAAATAGTATGATTTTGTTCTGCAAAAAAGTATAATAATTTTTTTAAAAAGTCTTTTTGTTGAAGCTTTATTATTGAAAAAACATTATTAAAATCTGTAAACATTTCGTGTTGCTCAAATGCAAATGATTATTGATTTTCAATAATTGAATCTTTGTGCAAGAGATCTAATGTTCTTATCATTTATCATTCATATTTTTACCTGTTTAATGTGATATGTAATATATATCATTCCTAAATATAAAAAGAGCTTGAAATATAGTGTATTAAAATTTTTAATTAACATATTCTGAAATTGACATAATTGCTTTACTTCTCTATTTAAATTTATGGCTCTGTTTCTTAGTTTTAATTTTTTGCTTAAAGATTTTTAAATAATTATTGTTCCATATTCTAAAAAAATATTGTTCTCTGAGCAGATTTTTTTTCTTTTAATGGGTAAATTTTAGAATTTTTCAATTAAAAAAAACAAACAAATTTTAGTAATATATTGCTGTTTTATGGCAAATAATAGGGATTATTTATAAATGTAAATAGTTTCAAAAAAAGTTTGGTTTATGATATTTAATTATTATGTGGTGGAATTAATGAATTATGAGAGGAAGAGATTTCAGGGTAATTATGGATTTGTGCTTTTCAGAAAATTTTGAATTGACTGATCAACTAATTACTCAAAAAAGTGTTATTGTAAAACATTGAAAATGACTCAAATAACAATATAATAAATTGAGAAATGTTAAAAAGTTATACATGAATGATTAAATTTTTTTTATTTGATATTTTATTTTCTAATACAACAATGTGCTGAAAATTTCTTTTATATCTTTTCAGCAGTTAGCAGTATTGACTTCAGTAGTGCAAAATATGTTCAAAAAGGTGGTAAGTTTATTCTTGCATGTGAAGTGACAGGCTTAGGTGTACATCTTTGGTACAAGGATGGCAAACCTATTGTGCCAAACTCTGTAAACAAGTTTCATTTGGAATCAGACTCCCCTTCCTATTCACATGAAAAATCTAATTATTTCACAATAATGCGTCTTTTGGTGGATGATGCAGATTCCATTCATACGGGTGAATATAAATGTAATAGTGATGGCTTGTATTCTCAACGTGTGGTTGTTGTCACTGGTAAGAATTGTATTTTTGTACTTTTTATTTTTGTACATTTTATTGATTTCATTTTTGTTGCAAAGCTTTGTTTTATATAATATACTGTCTTTTTGTAGAATATTTCAAATCCAGGATGTTTGAATAAAAATGTATGAAATCTGCGTAAGATTTTCTTTTTGTTTTATTTGTATATTTGATCCAAACCATATTAAAAAATATAATACAACACTGAACATTTTTTTTACTGTTCTGCTATATAAATGTGTTTTATACATTTGTTTCTAATTTTGACTTCTATTTCTTAAAATTTTATTTTTTAAATGTACGTAAATTTTTTCTGATAAAAATTAGCTTTTCATGGCAAAAAAAATTCAGTGTTTTTCTGTTAGGGGAGTGCAAATCTTGCCAAGTAAACAATTTTGATGGCAATATGGAAGATGTGCATGTATAAAAGGGTTCATTGTTAGTTATTAATAGCTTTTTTAAGCTAGTACAAAAAATTGTTTTGAGAATAACAGGAAATGTTTGCATTTGTCATTCTGTCTGGAGCTGATAGCAACATTTAATGATTTATCAATGATGCCTAACTAATCAGATAGTACCAAAAAAAATCTTGTGTTATGTTTAAGTTTATGTATATTTGTGTATTGCTGATTATAAATATTAAATGATTGCCAATTTTTTTAGTTTTGTGTTTGTTTGTTAATGTTCACACATATTTCTTTGGTTGCTGTAATGTCATTCACTAAGAAACTAAAAGAATTCTTTTTTTCTTTTCTTCTCATTCAAACATTGTGTTCTGTAAGAAATCACAGTTCTTGCTCAAAATAGAATATTGTTTTAAGGTTGATTTACTTTTTAGAAAATATGATTGAAACAAATGAAGACTATCCTGGAATGGGGAAAATATTAATTCCTGGAGAACCATTAGTTTTGCAGTGCAATACATCTGAATGTCCTCATTGTACAGTAGTGTGGTGTGTATATTTTACTATCAGTTAATTTTTAAAAAGTGTTTTTGTGTATTAATAATCTAATTCACTCATAAAAAGAATAGTACTTAAAAAAGTTTTTCTGTACTTTAAATATTAGTTATGTTTGTCTTTAAATTATTAGGATGAATTATGAGAATTATTTTATAGTGATCTTTTTGGATTAAGTCCTGTTCTCATAAATTGTTCTTAGAACATATATTAAAGTAGAGTATTATGCTATGTTGGAAACATTAAAATAATTATCTTAATATCCTTAATGTCTAGGTATTTACACTTAATGTATTATTAATAATCAAATTTAGATATTTACCATAGATTGTTTACTAAATTTACAATAAAAGAAAAAAATTAATTGAATTAAATCTCTTGAGCTGAAACAAAATATTTAATATAATTAATACTGTAAAAGTGTGTGTGTAAATTAAAATTATAAATGATATGAGATATATATTTGTTTTATATTATTTAATATTATCTTGTTTCTTAAGGTTTAAAGATGGAAAACAAATACTCTCCATTCCAAATCAGTTAGAAATACATGAAAAAAATAATTCTCTTACTATTGAGCATTCTTCATACAATGATTCTGGTGTCTATGTCTGTGCAATTGATAGGAAGCAGCTAGATGTGGCCTTAAATGCTACCATTGTTGTACAATGTGAGTATAAAAATTTTCTTCTAATTAAAATTAATTTGTTTCATTTTGGAATTTGAATAAATCAATAATATCTATTTATGTAGAGATTAGATAATAAATTTTCCCTACACATTCTTGAAAGCTGATTGCATTTAGGTAAAATTTTGTATAATGTTCTAGTTAATCAAATATAGTTACTGTAAAATTCAACATATAAGGCATACTTTTAACACAAAAAATAAGATCCAAATTTACGTTTGTGTGTTATACACTGGATTTAAAAATGTCAGCTTTAAAATGAAACAAAGATTAGCATTGAAAAAAATTTGACTTCTACATATATATTGATGTACTATTTTTGTAAAGGAAATGACATTCCTTATGAACTTGAACATTTGTAGAGTTAGAAGTATACTATTTTTTTCTAAAGCTTGGAATAATACATTGAATAAATGACTTCAAAACATAAAAGCATTGTGCATGTGCATTTCAGGTTGCTTCATAAAAAAGGGAGTGTGCGTTATATGGTGCATATACCTAAAAACTAAAATTTGCCGCTTGAAAGTATAAGTGCATGTTATGTGCAGGATTTTAGGGTATTTTATTCTGTGTTCATGTGTTTTCCTTTAAGAATTCTTTTACATAAAATAGATTTAATGCATCATTTTTTTTTGCACTTAATGTGGGAAATATGTTTTTATGTTTATTTTAATTATCTACTATATCAATTATAATTGCATCTGTGTATCAGCTATGGATTTCAGATTTCTTTTGCTGAGCTTAGATTTTGGAGACCTTTTGCCACATGTATACATAACTCAATTTAGTGATAGAAATATCAAAATAAAATAGTTACAGAAATTTAGAAATATTTATTAATTTTCAAAACAATTAAAATTATATCAGTTACTTTTAAATAAAATGCTTTCATCAAATTAGATATGATTTAACAAAACTTGGAGTTGAAATATAGTGCAATAAAATAAAAATATTATAAATTCTCTGAATAAAATATATTTTTCTGCAGTATGTTTAAACACTGAAGAGTATATATACATTATTTCAGTATTCTTTTGAGCATCTGCGGTTTTTACATGTTTATATAGTTTAAATTAAATATACTAAATAATATCGCAAGGAAACATTTTTTTTTATCCTCATATTGAATAATTCAGAGTAATGAAAAATACTTAAAGAAACATAATTTGATGTTGTTTACTCTTCAGTTTTCTTTACCTACTTTTCTTTTTATATTGTAGTTCATCAATTGTTATAATCAGTTCATAATCATATTCTTTTCATATTGATTTAAACCAAAGACATTTTTCAATGTGTTATTTTTGAAAATTGAACTTCATTATGTATATTATAATAGAATCCATTTAAGAGTCTCTTTCCTAATTTAACATATGCCCATTGTTGCCTATTTCAATACTGTTATAAAATAAATATAATTTAAATATAGAACAAAAAATAAAACTGTCAGTTATGATTATTACAGATATTCAGGACATATAAATGTTTTTTTTTAAATGCATTTCTTTTGCAGCAATAAAAATTTGTTAATACTATTAATTTTTAATATATTTTTTTCTTATTCTAGCTAAAATAAAATTAGAAAAATTTGACGCTTCTTCTGTAGTTGTTGAAGGTAGCCCATTAGAAATCTTCTGTAATGCTAAAGGGGCACCCATGCCTTTCATAAAATGGTTTATAGGTATGTTAATTTTCTTTCAGTTTCCTTTTTATATTTTTATCTTGCAGTTTTTTATTTTGAACTTTATACCATGATTTTATTCTATTTGGATACTTTTGCAATTATTTATCTTGATAATAAAAGTAATTCCCATCAATAATATTTTTCATATTATATATTTAAGTTTAATAATAATTATAAAATTTATATACTCAAATGAGTTGAACATTCTTTTAAAAATGTTTTATGTTCAATGTTAATATAAATTACAAATTTTCTTACTGTAAAGCCATTCATTTTTATCACTCAATGTCTTTCTTTAACCATTAAATTCTCAAAAATGCTCCAAGAATTTCTAGGATATTTTAAGTTTTGTTTAGATTGTTAATTTTTTAATAGTTGCATGATTGATTCAAGTAAATATTCTTTGTTTCAAATGCTACTATTATTCAACATTGTACAAGTTTAAAAAAAAGAACATTAAAAAAGTGTTTTTTAGGAAGTCAAGGGAGGTATATTTCAAATTGTATTAATTATATTTCTTAAATTTTTTAAAAAAGTTTATTATTTTGTATTTATTGTTCATATTTATTATGTAATTTTTAACTGCATGACATTGAATAATGTTAAAATAGTTTAATTTTATTTTTTGAAATAGTTGATAAGTTGTAATTTAATAATGGCAAATTATTTTTTTAGGTGAGCAAGAAATATTTGATGTTGATGAAAGAGTAAAAATATTAGAACATGATGGCCTTAAGAGAGGCAAATTATACATTGAAGAGGCTAATTTTGATGATAGAAATCATTATACATGTGAAGCTTATAATCAACTTGATTCAGTAAATACAACAGTTTTTATACGAATCAAGGGTAAAATTACTTCTTTCATCTTAATACATTAAATTTGTCTAAAAGATATATTTAACTGATCACTTTTTATAATTCAGTTTTAATTACTTTTAAAAAATGTCATTTTTTTTGTGTTGTGTATAATTTATATAGGTATGCCCTTTTTTGCAATAATTTTGTAATGGTAAATTATTTGAATTATTAAATTTTGACCATGATTTTGCATGTTATTAATATTTATCTATTTAGTGGACTGCAATTGTCAATTGGTTATAATTTAAAATTTCACTATCAGCATAAATGCTAGAGATGTGTCATAAATTTGAAATGTAATTCCTACAAAGATTTTCATACAAAATCATGAAATTTCTGTAAGATAAAAAAAATTAAGTATCATATTCATAAGATAACAGTAAAATAAAATACCATTGAATTTCAAAACCTTTGTATGGCATGATATGATAGGAAAGTAAAGCAATAGCTAAAGTATGATTGAAAACCACGAGGTTCATCATCTATAAATTTTTTGCAACTCTGCATGTACTTTAATTGAAATCAACCAATCATCTGACTGAATAAAATGTTTTCTTTTAACTTAAACATTTTTGAATGTCAATATTTTTATTTTTGTTTCGATATAATAAAAATTTATTTATATGCATTACTTTATTTGAAGAACTTTTTACATTTATATGTATGTGAACAATAAGCTCTATTTGATAGAATTTACTTTGCAATATACAGGCAGACTTGCTGCATTGTGGCCTTTTCTTGGTATCTGTGCTGAAGTCGCTATATTGTGTTCAATTATTTTTGTATATGAGCGAAGGAAAAGCATGAATCAATGTGATGAACCTGAAACTGATCTTCCTTCAGATAAGTAAGTCTTCTTAAATTTTATTGTATTTAATCATCAAATTATTAATTTATTAATGTATAAAGGTAACAGTGTTGTTTGGTAGGAAAGCTTTTTATATTTAACAAGATTTTTTAATAGTAAGTTTTAAAGTTCTGTGTATTTTTTAATGATAAATGCTTAAATTTTTTAAAAACTATTTGATAAATTAAGTTTAAAAAAAAACTATTTGATAGTTTTTAAAAAGCAAATGTAAATAATGAGACGTTACTTTAAAATCTATTACATCAAAATACCTTTCTTTTTGAAAATAGGGTGTTATAGTTCTTCAATGAAAAATTTATTAGTTTAAAAAAGTTTTCATTGATTTAATTTCTTAATCTAATTGAAATTGTGGAGATTTCTCAATTATATTTTTTAAAATTTCAAATGAAGATATCTGTTTTAAAAAGAGTAACAGATAGAGCAGGATTTACCCTCTCCACTAAAGGAAATTGCTGCTTTTATGTTCTTGTTTGCTATATCCAGCACCTGCATGTAGTGTAAATAATATGCATCAAAGCAATGGCATACACGGAGGGGATTCACACACAATAAATTTTTCATTTTTTTCTATAGAGATTGTCTTTGTGCTTTTGTTAATTTGTTTTTAGAATGTAGCTCTCGTAAGAGAGGTCTGTGTACCCCGTTTCTCAAATGCCATCCCTCAAAATTTGCTGCCTTGGTTACAAACCTATGTTGCCATTGTCTAAATCCATGAGCACAGAAGTGATGTCTCCCATTGACAATCATTTCTAGTTTGATATGTTTTGAATGTGTGATTTATATATTTTTATTGCAATATATTAAGAGCTAAGAATTGTCAACCCTTGCATGTGTTGAATATCAATTAAATCTAGATTATCTTTTAGTTTGTCATTGTATTGTGTTTTCATTTTAGATGTTTAGAATTACTGAAGAAATTGGCATAAGATAATTCCCTTTAATGTTTTTTTTTGTTTTAGTATGTATTTTGTACATAATGTAGTTGGGAAATTTCTTGTAATTTTAACTAAAAAACTAAGATGTAAATTAAAGGGTTCGGTTTCTAGCAATAGGCTCTTTTAAAGTTAAAACAGGATTTCTTTTGTAATCTCTTCTCCATTTATGAAATTGTGTTTAAATAGATTTCAATAAATTTGTCAATGTAGTTAAAAAATATAAGCTAGAAGGAACACAAAAACTTCTCAACCTTTTTTTACTATGTCCCCATAAGCATTATAAAAATTCTTATGCCTTCCCTATATATATACATCAGGTGTCCCTAATTAAACTTGAAATTTGCGAGCAGTCTGTAGCAAAAGCAACGCTGCAGGATTGCGTGAAAATTGGGTAGTAGCAGAATGAAATGATGGGAATTGTATCGACGGAAAAACAATGAATTTCAAAAACAACCACTGGGCTATGTATGCTATGTAAACTATTAGCATATGCCACTGTATGCTATGTAAACTATTAGCATATGCTAATGTCGTAACCATCAAACAATATATTATTCCGGCTCTTCAGGCAAGGTGATGTGATACAACCACAGTGTTTATGCAGAATGGTGCTCCTCCACACAATGCCTATTGTGTGAAACAAGTGCTCCGCCACCATTTCAGTGACAATAGAATCATCTGCCAGCATTTTCCTACAGCTTGGCTTCCTAGAACCCTTGACTTGAATCCTTGTGACTTTTGGCTGTGGGGATATTTCAAGTCTATGGTTTATTGTTATTCCATCACATCTCCATCCATCCTTAAAGAAGGCATAGAATGCCTTTAGTATAAGGTTCCCCGGTTAATGCTGCTTTCAACAGTTGGGAATGTGATTTTATGCTTCCAAATGGTAGCAGACAATGGTGAAAAGCATATTGAGTATGTTTTGTAAACTTTTGTAGATTATTTATACGTTCTCAATAAAGCTATGATATGCCACCTGGGGTGGCTTTTAAAACTCATTGTTTTTTCTTTGCTCGATAAAATTCCCATCATTTCATTCTGCCATTACCCAATTTTCATGTAATTCCGATGTATAGTTTTTGCTACAGACTGCTGGAATATTTCAAGTTAAATTATGGACACCGGTGTGTGTGTATATATATATATACTTCAAGGTCTTAGGAAATCACTAGAAAATTATTATTACTACTGTAAAAAAAAATTTTTAAACTAACAATGGAAAATTGAAATAAAAATTTTAAAAATTTGTGAGATCCTTGCATTTGTTGTTTGTTTCAAAGAGATTTTATGTTAGTTTCCAATCACTGTCTCTCAGTGTTGATTCATCCAGTTATACCAAAAATTTTCTTGTTTTCAGCCTTTCAGCAAGTTGCACTTCATTCTGCTAACTTTCATTCCTCTGATAGCCCAAACTATAACTTCTGCTAAAAATACTGTTATTTAGTGGCATAGCTTTGAAGTATTTGTCATCTTTTCCCAGAACCATTTTAAGAAATACTGATTTTAATGGTTTGATTAAATTCTCTCCTATAGTACAACTTTTTCCAGATTTAATGATGAGTTGTGAAATATGATAACTAGCCTCAAGAGTACAATTTGCAGTTGCATTGTAAGCAGTAAATAGAGATTTTAATATTACTCATTTTTCAAAATTGTTTTTATAGTTTGAAAGTAATTCAAATCTGAATTTATATGACTATTATGTTTTGCCTTCAAATGTGCCTCAAAATGACCACATTTCTTTGATTTGTTGGTCAAGCATTGTTGGCATAAAAGACAAAAAGGTAAACTTTCATCATAAATAGCGGGTATGAAATCAAATTTTAAATATTCCTCTGAATACTGATGTGCTTTCATTTTACTTCCACCACTCATTTCACTAAGGATTAAAAGAGGAAAAGAAATTAAAGAACTTATGACTGAATATATGAACTGAAGTAAACATAGATTAAAGATGCATATTAAATTACCAAATTATACAGCAAAATAATTTCTTGGAAAATTATGCTTCTAAAAAAGGAAATTAATAAAAATTACCAACTGAATTCACTTACCATTCATATATCAGTAATATTTATTCAATTTATGTATTTAAAAAAAAACAGGACTTTATAACAATTTTACAGATTTTTATTTTGAATTAACACCAACTATTAAAATAAACATTACTGCAAAACACTGCATAAACTTAGATCCCAGCATTAATTATTTTACATCATTCAAAACAAATAACATGATTGTGTTTGGAAAGAATCCTCATGTGGACAGATGTTTAATACTTTATTACAATTTATCTCATATTACATACACAAGTAGCGGAAAATATTTTTTATAATTGGCTATATTACTAATAAATAGATCGTTTACACTCTAAATGAGTTTTTTTTTTGGATTGTCCCCCTCCCTTAACACTCAAATTACCCCCTTGTGGGGCATAGATTCCACATTGAGAAACACTATTATAAACTCTTTATTTTAAATTGGCTTTGTAACAGATTGGTGCCAAGTTTTTTACTGGAATAGCAATATAAAAATAATTATAATTCTTATTTTTTAATATAATTAAAAATTTCCTGTCAAGCTCCAGACAATGTAATGAATCTGGCTGAAGAATATTAAAAAGTCACATAATCGGAGAATCTAGCAGCTTTTGTTTGACACCAATTCCAAAAACTCACCAATGGGAGACAATTTTGCTGCTATTCAGAAATTTTTTAAAAAGAAATATTTTCTTTTGTTTTTGTATTAATTGTCACTTCAATTTTATGATATTTTATTAAAAACCTACAAGAAAAAAGTAAACAATTTTATCAAAATTAGGATTTCTATCTGAGGTTAGAAATGTTATTGTCAGGTTATTAGCTATAATTATTTGAGATAGTTCTTTATGGGGAACAAACTTTTTCTTTGAAAGAAAGAAAAGTTTTTATTTTCACTGATTTCACAAAATAATGAAAAGTACTTTATTTTCTGAATTAAGAGTTAACTTTTCAATTAACTGAGACAATGTCTTTTTAAAAATTCAAAGATTTTATTTTGTTAAGCACTCTTATGTATTCTGATAAATGATATTGTATTTTCTATCAGCAAACACCGAGACCAAAAAAGAACAGGACAAGATGTCAGGCAACGGAAATAATTATGAAGAAGCTCATTTGGTTTTGTCGTGATATTTTTGAAAATTACTTCTGTCTGTTGAGTTGCATTTCTTTTTTCTTTTGTGAAACCATCTTGTATCATTTTGTCTGTGGTATGGAATTTCCTATATGTCTCATGCTCTTACTCTCATTATATGTATTTATTATGAATTTTTAGAATTAGAATTGATTTATTCTATTGACAAGAGATAAGTACAATTTTATTTTGAATTTTTACCTGAGACTATAAACATATGCATTTTCCAATGCATAGTAACAACGAGAAAATTAGCAATGTGAGTTAAATGTCCTGTATGTCGAAGTAGTTTATATGTGTAGTATCAGGACCTACAGAACTCATTAGAGTACTATTGTTCTTGTGTGTTGATGTTAAATGCAATAAATTACTCCTCGTATATGCTCACTTCTTGGGAAAAAAATATTTTCTTACAGTGAAACAAAGTTTCTGTTTGTGAATAGAATTAAAATACTTTATGGAATGCATTAATAAGGTTTTTTTCTTTTTTGGCTGTTAGATATAAATCATTTATAAATTATGCTTAAGAATTTTTGCCTGAGCCAAAATTTCTTATGCATAATTTCCATGACAAACAGAAGTTATTGCTGTTGTAAGTTATGTTTTCATTAATGTTAAATGTTAATTATTTGATATGAATGTTTGGACTCTTTTCTCATATATATATATTTATTTTTTCAAATTCAGTTTTGAAAAACAATTTATAATTTGTATTTTTCCTTCCTTATTATTAATTTGTATTAAAATTTCAAAGGTCTTCCTCTGCTTTTAAAAAATTATAATGTCCTTTTGCATGGTACCTGAAATGTTTGCATTTATATTATAAAATTGTTACATTGTGTTATTTAATACAAGTATTTGGACTTTTTTATGTAATTATTTTCAAAATTAAAGCATTGCTAATAAAGAGTGCTTAAATTATCGGATTCATTAGTGTAAAACATTACCACTTGTAATTTAAAGTGGAAAAGTAAATTTCTGTTTTGATTTTGTAGATTTTACCTTTTTTTTTTTAAATATAATGGAACAAAATTATTTTGTTTTGATATCTCATCTATCTTTTAGAGTAAATCATAATTGTAAAAGTTATTCCAACTTAGAAAATTGTAATTTTTTTATCTTGTTTTGATAATGCTTTTGTTATTTTTGTAAAACAATATATTTAAGCAACTGATTTAACTTATAAGTTAATTACTAATCAGTCTTATCTGAATATGTGGTTTAATTAAGTATTTGTATATAAATGAAATGTTGAGTTCATTTCACAGCAGCAAATACTTCTGATTTTTAAGAAATATATTTCATTAGAATATTAAGTCATTTTTTTTCAGTGTGTATTTATTAACATCTAGTCCAAAAGAGCTTCAGGAAAGAAAATATATTATAAAATTATCATTGTATGTTCATGTTTTATTCGTATGCTGTTTAAACAGTTCATTGATAATCACTTTAATCATTGATTATTCAAAATGTAACTAATTATAAATAGTGTTTTTGTTGGTTGTGATCTAAATTACTTTAAAAAAATAATTTTATTGTTGAACATTTTGAAATTGAAATAAAGTGTATGATATTAATAGGTAAATTTTATCTTATAAAATTGTAACTTCTTACATTTTTGAAAATGTTAATGTTGTTAACTAATTACTATTTCTATTATACATTGAAATATTTCTGTTATGTGTAGAATTGTATTGTGATTCCAAATTATGAAATCTGCTTTAGATTTACTATCCAATTGTGTATTAAAAATCACACATTTGTATGGATTAGTTTAAATTATTTTTTTAGTGAAATGTTTGTTATTCTTTTTACTGAAAAATGTGCTTCAATTATTCTGATTGTAATAAAAATATTTTCTCTTAAAAGTATATTATTGTATATATTGTAAAAGGTAGAAAAATTTGTTGAATAATCTCTTGTAATACATCTTTACAAATTCATGCGTGAGAAAGATATTTATCTCTAATGAGATTAGTGATACTTCTGCAATATTTTGAATTACATTTATGTAAGATTTTGATTACATCACAAATAATCATTAATCAGTGAAAAGGTTTTATCATTTTTATTTTCTTTGCATATACGTTTATTGTGAAATCATTTATTTATTAATATTTGTATTTATGTAATTAGCAGATTGAAAAGTGATGTTTTTAGAAGGAAAATTTTATTAGCAGTGATTAATTTTTTAAAAATCTTATTATAATTTTTTTTGTTATGCTGGTGGTTTTAATTTTTAATGAATGAATTTTTTATTTTGAATTTCTCCTTTTTAACTAGAAAAGAAAGAAGAATAATGTAAAAAGTATTTTCTTGTGATTGCTAATAACGCGCTATTTGTGACTATTTTCTATACTTAAATTTCAAGTTTCATGGCAACAGTTTTGTTCATAGACGTTTGTAAATAGTTTATTTAGTAGCATGAATCACTTTTTACTGTAAGCTTTCATAAAGCAAATTATAACCCTTTTAAGGGTTTTGTGATTATAATATCTTATAAACAATTTTTAATTTAGTTTGATCTTTCACAAGATCTCTTGAGATTTTTAATTTTGTTAAAAATTAATGGCTTTGCATAGTTTATAAAGGGTATTTACTGAACCTGTGAAATTGAGCTTAGATTAATTTAGTTTTTGTTTTATTTAATTTGACTACTTGAGTTTGAAAATGCTCACCAGTTCTTTACGTATTATGTTTAAAATAGTTGATGTTATAGAATTGTTAGGTTTTCTCTTATGTTGGAGAGAGAGAGAATTCCCTATGCTGTTAAAAATGCAAAGTTAAATATTTGTACGTGTTTTTCATTTAGAAACTTAAATGTATTTTGTTTATTTTCTAGGAAATGTATTTAAAAAGTAATAGAAACGTATGTAAATTTCTTTAAAAATAATTATAACTTTTCATCGATTTTTTGAAAACATAGTTGTAACTGGTGAGCATTATGTGTTGATTATTTTGAAATGAAACATAAAAATTTTACAATTTGCTGATTCATAAATCTTTTTCAAAGATTGGGAAAGTAAATTCATTGAGTTTTCATTTGAACCTATAAATGTTTTTGTATTCCTATGAAATGTCAGTTCTGGTGTTCAATCAAATTGTGAAAATTAGTAATTGAAACTATGTATTGTGTTTCAGAATGTACTGTAAATTTAGAAGCTTTTTGTCAGTATGTACATATGACAGTGATATAAATTATTTTATGCAGATTATTTATATAAATATATATATATGTACAGTATTCATCCATATGTCAGATAGTTTTGAGGTGTTTTGTACAAAAACAGTTTACCAGTGTTAATGATATTTTTTGTTTGTTGTGTGTTTTTATACATCAATTTGCTTTGAAGATGCAGCTCTCAAGTTAATCAAGTCTTTTATTTATTGTTGTAGTGTTGAATAATTGTTTAGAATTATTTTTAAAATGTGTGCCATATTCAATTAACTCTGTTATAAGAATTTCACTTTTTATTAGTGATTCTAGTCTATTTAGCTGCCATTTTTTTGTTCCATAGGCAAAGAAATATCAATGCCAATTTTTTATATACATTTGTATATAGGTATCCTGGATTTATTTTCATTTTTGCTTCTAGTTAATTTATTTAAAATTATTCAAGAACTAGATTTAGTATTGACATTTCACTTTTACTCAGAATTAACATGCTGTTTTATTTTTACCCTACATGACATTCATGTGAATAAATATTGTTGTCTCTGTTTGTATTTTAGTATTAAATTATATTGTGTTTTTATTCCACACAAAATATGCCAAAATTATTTGTATGAGTAATCTTGAAATTATCTGAGAATTTAATTGCTAAGAATAATAAAAATGTGTTCTTAAGAATAATGCAAAATTTGAAATTCTCAATTTTCATAAACTTGTATTTATTTGAAATATTTTACTCTGAAAATGTTCTTTAACAAATGATTGATTGATATTTTAATGAAAAAAGTTCATTAAATAATGTTGAAGTTCTTTTAAATAATTAAATTGTGTTTGAGATGAAGGTAAATGATTGTTAATTTTGTTGTTACTAATGCCACCTGTCTGACGTAGTCAGATCGAGGCCCACGAAATTCATCATGGCATAGGGCTAGATTGTACGCCTGTCGTTAGCCGTAGCTTTGAGCACCATGCAGGTGACAGTACGATTTGGCTCAGTTCCACCCCAATTTTGAGGGAGAACACCCTGGGAGGGATCAGGAACCTCCCACCTCTCTTCCCCTTCCACCAACCTCATGAGAGGACTTGAGGCTCAACAGCTATTTAGAGTACCCCAATGCCGCGAAGGCATTATATATTTACAAACATCCGTGCCTTCTCCGGAATTCAAACCCAGGCTCTACGGCACAGCAGTCAGTGTCGCTAACCACTATACCGGATGGGTGACTGTTAATTTTATTTTATCAAATCAAATATATTAGGCTATATTGTAAAAACATAATTAATAAAATAAGATAGTATTAATCTTTTTATTTATTTTTTTGTATTATTAATTGTTTTGTTTTTTAGTAAATTTAACTCTTAAAAAGGGATGAACAATAAATTGTATTTTCTACTTAAACGGATAAAATTATGTATCTAAACCTTTCTTGTCTCTTAAGCCTTGCAATATTTGTTTCCATCTGGAACTTTATCTGTTAAAAAAAAGTTTAATGCAGATTTTAGTTCCTTTTTCATTTTGCAATTTCATCCTAAAGGCACTGTGACTATTAATTCCACTAATTGAAATCCTGATTCAATTAAGGTGTATACTTTCACAAATGCATTATTTTGATAGTTATTCTTTGAATATATATGTTGATCACATAAAAAAATATCTAGTTTCAAAAATTTTGCTTTTGATATCCATGGCTCTTTATTTTCAGAATTGAAGTGTTTATAGGAATTTAAATTTTGCATGTATTCTTACTAATGCAGTTGCTTTTGTGCTGTAATTTAAAAAAAAAATATTAGGAAAACTCATTAGTCAGAAAATTATCTTTTTCAAACTTCATGCCCCTAAATCTTGTTTCCTTAAACATTTTGCAGTATTTTATTTGTTGTAAAAAACTATGTAATCACAATGCAAAATCAATAAAGCACTGCCATGTAACTTTATCCTTTGATTGAAAATTTTTTATTTCAGAAAGTTAGATATTATTTACACATATCATTGCGAAAAATTAAATGTGTTCTTATTTTCAGTTTTATTCAATTGTGATTTACATGCATTCTTGCTGTATAGATAAGTCTGTATATGATAATTTAGTTGCTCTTTTTGTGTCTGTATTTTCTAATCTAACTATCTAAGAATATTAAAATAAAAACAAATGCTTTGTTATGAATAAGTGTTTTATTTTCATTGTTGAAGATTTGTGTGATATTTCAAACTATTTTAAAATTCAAATTATAATAAAATTTTGAAATTCCTTAAATTTGTTATTAGAATTCAGGCATTAAAAGATTTACGAAGATAAAAACAATTTTTATTCCTAGTAATTTAAATGCAAAAAAGCAAGAAAATTAAATCTCTTTTGAAAAATAAATGTAAGCGATTGCTCTACTTTTTTAAAACAATTTCTAAAATATTTTGCATGAAGTGTGTGACAGTTTTAAAATGAAATTTAAGTATTTACTTGCATTATGTTGTAAATCGCAAAAAAAAAAAAAACAGACATAACTTAACGTGTGCATATGAGTTTTCCTTTATTTTCGAAAAAAAAAAACAATTTAATTTGAACTGATCTTTGTTTTTTTTTTTCAATTCCTACTATTAGCTCACTCTTTTCCTATACAAATCTCCCTATTTATATTGTTACATTGATCAGGGTTTGAGGATTTTATGCAAATCAGTCGTAAACAACAAGACAGTTCTTTAAGAGCGATGATAATTTATTGTCGAAAATCAATCCTTGAAACACAGGATTCAACAGCAAAATTCGCAGAAGGATTTCACACCTTCAACATCACTTAGACACAATTATCAGTATCTAAAACACACGTATATATAAGCTTATTCACAAGGACAGCCGAGCTAATCACGATCAAGGCAAGTTTACTAATCGCTAGTCAAAACCAGACCGACTGTTGCAGTCATTAACGCTCTATTAATAGCCGTGGCCGAAACTTCGAGAAAGATGCGCTCGCGTCATATATCATGAAATTAGTGGATTTCTCCACTAATTTCTAGAAGAATCCAGAGGATTCCAAACTCGCCAAAAAATGATGCCAACTTGACTCTGTCGCCAATATTTTGTCAAGTTCCCATTGAATCGCCATTATAACGTAAGGGACGGCGTTGCCTGTGAATATTGTTAACAATATATAGCAGAGTAATATAAATGCATTGCACACCTAAATACAAATCATTTGCATTATTTTATACAAAATTCGTAGCAATATATATAGATGGAGGACTAAATAATACGAACACCTGCGAAAAAATATGACGCGTATTTCACACTTGCTGTACGCGTCACCTGCAACAGAAGTCTGCCACCTAG
>BMAO01011414.1:0-23719 GCA_019973975.1 Trichonephila clavata | reverse complement strand
GAAATGTTCAGTTTTGGAATTTATCGTATCATTACATGTATAGTATGAGTTATTAATGCGTGTCAATACCAAAAGCAAATTATGGCCATCTGTACAAGCCCATTTATACATTACTCTTGAACATATTGCATAAATTTTATAGCTGTATCAAAGAGTATCGACAAACTGGATTCGAAAAATGCTTGTCTGATGCTCGTAAGAGTTTACTGAGAAAATTAGTTATCATTTTCCAAAAGCCTTAAAAAATAAAAGGGTTGTCAAAAAGAAAAGAATGTTTCATTATGAAGACGGCGATCAACCTATAGAGTCTGTCAAAAGCCGGTATGAAACAGACTTTTTTAATACCATGATTGATTCTGTGATAAGCAATATGGATTCAAGATTTATGTTTTTAAATTACATTTTGAAAATTTTGTTTTTCTCTATGACATAAACAAGTTGAAAAATATTTCAAAAGAGCAAATACTGGAAAACTGTCAAGATTTACTCACACTCCTGCAAGTAGGTGAGATCAGTGACTTCTAACCTTATGAATTATATGAAGAATTACAAAATATGATCCCAAATTTACCCAACACTATTACACACAGACGTGAAACATTTCCTCCAATATATCATTTGGAGAGAAGGATCTGAAAGAAATTTTTTCAAATAATTACATCGCTTTTCGAATTTTGTAAACGATACCTGTAAATACTGCTTCTGTTGAGAGAAGCTTTTCAAAGTCGTAACTGATAAAAAAAATTATGTAAGAAATTAAATGGGTAAGGAAAGACTTCCAGCTTTGGCAGTTTTATCAAAGGAAGGAGATATAGCATCTAAGATAAATTACGAACCAATCAATGAGGATTTCAGCAAAATTAAAAGTAGAAAATTTCTGTTTCTTTAATTTTTTTTCTTTTTATTATTGTTTAATATGCCAAAGAAGTATGAATAAAAATTTTGGATTTTTTTTTTAATAAACCCTTTTTTTACTCCACCGAAGGACCTCGAGAAATGTATCTTGGCCTCATTAATTTCAGATCTCGTGCCGCCACTGGCAACTGGCAATAGTTGTAAGTCTGTATTATTATTATTATGTGATGACCATTGTCCATGTCTAGGCTTAGGCCTAATAGCATGAACAATCATCCAACTCATTTAGTCAAAATGCGGCCATCGGTCGAGCTGGTTTGTGCCTAGACATTTCAGATTGTTAGTCGTGCACATTTATTTGTTTCAAACTACCGTTTGAACGAGTATTTGAAAATGAATGCTATATACTGCCACCTTTTAAAGATTTCTGGTTGGGCCTTCTTTTGCAAAGGGGCCCATGGCCTAAAGAAATCTTAAGATTTCTCTGGGCCCAAGGCCCCAAAGAAGACATTCCTGCCTAAAAGTTGCCCAAATCATCACACCAAGTGCAGAAACCCCTATGGCGATTTTGAATTTCAAGCGGGTGATGAGCTGTTTCCTCGAAGCTTTTGGGCACGTATACGGCCATCAGAGTTTTGTACGCAGAACCTAGACTCGTCTGAAAAAACGACATTGAGCCTATTCTGTATCCAGTTTTGTTGTTCGACGCACCAGAGTCGCTGTCTTCCTTTCTGTTGCATTGTTAAGGGAAGCCGAAGTAAAGGTCAATGTGCGGACCATCCACGTTGCTGCAATCATCGCCACACCATACGAGGAAATGCTGGGATAAAATCACGTCCTTTTTTCCTGTCTAATGGTCCATGATATGGTTGTGCGGATTTCCAGGACTGGTCTCACGCGTGTGTTATTCATGGGAAGAAGTGGAGATTCTGCATGCCATTCAATACGAACCTTAGCAACCATTTCCATATTCGCAAGACAGTGGTTGATTTCAGTCAGTACAACGGGCGATATCACGGAACAATAATCCACAATCTCGATAGGCAACGCTTCCTCTATCGAATTCCTACACTTGCTGGTAAGCATTTCTTCTTCTTATTCGAGATATAACACGATATTCTGTACAAATTCCGACCTTACAAAGAGCTTTCCGAATGAGAAATCTGCTGCACAACTCTTTTCTTATGCAATGCTTCAGATGTCTTTTCTCTCTTCTGCGTCACCTAAATGTCCTGAAATGCTAATCATTTGCATTTCCCAATCTCTTCTTTTCACGTGATTTTGACATTCTTCTGATCATTTGTCCCTGGTATTGCAATTTTAATGGCCACCAATGTATTTTGATATAATCATTTATAATATCAGATGTAGAAGAAAAAGCAATATTTTTTTATTTTTACTTTGAAAAGGTGTTTCGATCTGAGAGCATATCAGGAGAATTTTCACTTTTGTCCCGAATCCCTATTCAAGGCTATGGATTATATATATATATATATATATATGGGAGGCAACAAGGGGCTAAAGCTCTTTTCTTTCTACTAATTTATTCAAAACTTAACAATTATTAATTAAAGAAAAGTAGCTAATTTCAAACAAATAGAGTTCCAGGATGTATCGACGACGGGAACGCCTGCTTGCGAACCTCAGTCTCTTTCTCTCTTATACACAATGGTTCTCAGTTCACAATGGTAACACACATAGATTCAGGTGAATCCTGGGTGACCTTCGCGTCACACCACTTCTAGTATAGATTAGAGCTGGTCCCTTCTCGGCCAGTCGGTTCCCGGTTGCTTTTCTTATCTGCAGCGTTGGCTCTGCGACCTGATCGTCGAGATCGCTCGCTAGCTAATCTCTCTCTGGTTAGTTCTCTGGCTGGTGGCTCGCGTCACCAGCGCCCTCCAACGGGTGGTCTACGTGGAAATTCCCATATATATATATATACTTTCGCTTTTCCCAGAACATTTTTGCTTTAAAATTTGGGTGGCCGTGGAAGCCAAATAATCACGGCCGCGAATTCGAAACCGACGTTGTCGAGTTCCAATATTGTTTATATATAAGAAATGACATTCTTTGTGTGAAAACGTTGTAATTCTATAAGTATACTATTTTTTCTAAGGCTTTTGGACTAACACGTTAAATAAATGACTTCAAAACATAAGATCTTTGCACACGCAGCGGAGTAACGCACACCCTCACACTTCGGAAGGAGGGAGGCAAATCTTCTAGGGGGCCCAAGGCCTGACTGATGCTATTTTTGTAGATTTTCTCAAAATTCGCTTTAGATTTTTTTTAAATCTAACTTTTAAGCAATTTTTCAAAATCAAAACTTTGTTACGCTCATTAGATATCTTTGATCCAATTATCAAATCAAAAAACATTTTGTTTGATGTGCAGTAATCCCCGCGACGAGAGATACTTTTCTTTAATGAGTTTTCTTTTTAAACCTAAATTATTAACAGATATGATGCTAGGAAGGAAAAAAATTCATCACTGTTATTATAGTATACTTTACATTAGCTGTAGGGAGAGAAAAAGACATGATTTACTTTTTACAGAAGCAGCAGAATAACTTATTGGCAACTTTATTCCTCCCCCTCATGTATTTCAGTTTCATTTAGCGAATTCGTGTAAATAGTAATTACATCTGTAATGCTTTGTTTATGTAAAATAGTATTACGAAACTTGGAAAAGCACACAGAGCATTTCATAGGATTATTTGATCTATATTTATGATTATTCAATCAAATAAAGAATAATGAGAAACGTTTCTTAAAATTGCTTTTAGAACAGACATTTATATTTTATATTCAATGTACTTAAATATTAAGGTAAGTTCCTTTACTATTAAAATATTTCTATCTTACTTCTTCTACCTTTCAATATTAGAACTGTTTTTTATCGGAATTTAATATTCTGGTTTAAAAAAATGGTATTTTTTTAATAAGACAAGAAGAGACGCGGCCCTAAAATGAGTGGAAATAAAAAAGCTTTTGAGTTATTCTCAAAAACGAAAAATTTGAATGGAAAAATAGTATAACATTAATAGAGCAAATATGCAAAATTAGATAACTTTTGCAAGTACATAATTGTGCTAGTGCTAGTAATAGTAATGTCAGAGAACCTGATGAACAAATCATGTAAGTGAAAACTAATTCACAAGGAAAAAAACACAGTTTCAGACACTTCAGCTAATATAAGGATACTCTATCTAAAGAAAAGGAGTTGGAAAATGAAAATGAAGAAACGTTCTTAAAAAGAAGTGATTTTGCGCATTATGTAGGTACTCCCATAGATACAGATTTAAGAGAACAATTTTTTTTTTAGTTTATGTATTAGTGATAGTAGTTGTGTCTTTGTTTTAGAAAGCGGAATGTATCAGTTTTTTATTTCGTTTTTCATTAAATCATTTTTGCATCATACAAAGCACTCTCGTTTTAAGAGTTGCAGTATTTATGCTCGAATATAATCGAACTTTAGATCAAGCCCATACCAGGATTCAGAAACGAAAAATATAGTAAGCAATTCCTTTTTTCTTTCGTAAGAATTTGAAATCAAAAATTATTTTACAGTTTTCGTGCCTTTCTTAATGTATTGTTTTTATTTAAGTTACCAGGTTATCCGTCGACTGTTGTGTTGGATTTTCCATTTTAATAAATACTATAAATACTCTCTAATTTTATTCGTTACTAGCTGTACCCTGCCACGCGTTGCTGTGGCTCAGTCTGGTTAAAAAGAAAGCACATGTTTTCAGTGTGTTTAAACATTTGCATTGGAGGTACGATTTGTTATTTAAAAAAATGCATAAATATATATACACTAAACTTTACTTAACCAATATCTTTTGTAATTTGTTAACCAAATACTTGAAGTTATTACAACTTATATTTTTGTCTTTATGTTATGAACTTAAATTTATTGATATTGTATTTATAATGGAGGCCTCAAATTTGAAGATAAATTTCAAATGGCTCTACTCTGGATTCCTCGAGGGCAATGGGTTAGTTTTACAACGCTTATGAATATTTCTGTTAAATCAGAGGTGTGTTAAAAAAATGCACATTTCTCCAAACAATATCATTTGGAAACATGAATTGAATTTCCTGATGTTATATAGGGAATGTTTTGATTCTGCAGTATATCTGGTGAGCAAAGTTTTTAATGGCACTGGAAAAATTAAACTGTCTCAACTGTCTCCAAGTTAAGACAGTTTAATTTTTCCCGCGGTACAAAACATACATTTATTTCTCCCTTAAATTTCAGAGAATTACAATAAAGATACACACTTCAGTCATTGTGCTGACGAGAATATGCTGGCTCAACCTATAATCTTCCACTGGGTTGTACCGGAATGCAAGATGACTTGTATTGTGTGATTGCTCGCCACAAAATCATGTTTGATGCTGATGTGCTGTTTGTGGTTGACATCTTTCAATCAATCACAACCTATTGTGTTCCTTTTGTTGAGAACAGAGCAGATCTGATGTTGCAAAACATGAATGCTGTGTTCATAAATGTGCATCCTAAAGTATGGCTGCATGTTGCTCTGCTGCGCCCTCAGCATGTGCTTGTGCCATTCTTTGTCTGCTTTTCTCGTTTGCTGATGTCTGTTCCTCCTGAATTTGATGTGCAATTACACTTCCAGCACTACTTTTGCCTTGTGAGTATGACGACCTAAGTTTGATTTCCTGAAAGGTATTATTTTTATGTAGTGAAGCTAACTGACTGCACTTAAAAAGAAAAAAAGTTAAAGATAAAATATATAAAATTTCAAAACATTAAAAAAAAGGAAAAATTAGCAACAAAAAGAAAGGGAAAAAATAAAAAAATGCTAATGAAATATTAAACTTCTATTGTGCATAAATTGACACAGCTCAATTCCAACACAAAGAGAGGATGAAGATATTTTTATTCGAATACGCAAGAAAAATTCAAAGGTAAACACGGATTTCGTAGTAGAAATCTATAACAAAGTATTGATAATGATGGAAGATTTTTGCAATTTTCTATTCAATTAGGATTAGCAATTGTTATCAACAAATTTAAGGGCCTATCTTAAAAACAGAGTGGCTTATATCTAAATACTGACTGCTTCACACATGGACAATTATTTGTTGTCTGGGTCAAGGCCGGATCTACGTATGGGCTTAATGGGCTGCAGCCCAGGGGCCCCCTTTCCCCACTGAAGATAACAAACGGTAAAAGATGCTTACAACCAAAATAGTAATTAATTAATAAACCAGTAAAAAATGCAAATCAAAAATGAAATACCATATCAAATTTATTTTTATTTTCGAGAGCAAAAGCAATTTACTTTTGTTCTTCCGCCTTACCACCGAATACTCGGATATTAATAATTAATAGACAGAGGCTCTCTATCATAGAGCGGCGCCGACGAGCATCGACCATTTATACAAACGTAGTGACACTATTTCTTTAGTCATTTATTTTTGTGCGATAATAATTCTAAGTTACAATAATATACTGAGATTTGGTGCTGTGTCCTGTTCATAATACCTGAAATTAAAAGATACTTAGGTACCTGTTTATTCAAGTAAAAGTAAATACCCATACAATTTATAAATTATGTAAGTAGGAAGATATTGAAGTTATGATTAAGTATTTTCTGTATTTTCAACTTTTCAAAGATTGGAAACATCAGGATATCCCATAAATATGTATGTTGCCTTAAAATTTGTGATGAGTAACTTAATTACTTCTATATAGGATGGAAAAAATAAGAATTATTTTCTGTGGATTATGGAGATTTCACTCGAATATTTTGGATAAAAGTAAGTGGTCTTGATTTTCGTAATACATCGGGTTTTTTTAAGAATAGGTAGCAACGGTACATAATGGAGGGCAACGGAAAAACAATATTTATTTAAAGTGGGGAAAATAACTTTAAAAATTATTTTATTTTATAACCCCCTACAAACTGATGGGTCAGTAAATATTAATCATCAGCGTCTTATGTTTTAGCTAGTATAGACAATGATTCTTTATATTTTAAAATAAACTACGTGTTTTTTTAATTATGACAGAAATATACTATACGTTTTATAAAAATTTGTTAGAATATTTTTAGTTTATCAAGCACAGTCGGTTGTGTTATCGTAATTTTATAACCTAAACTTTTAAATTTACTTCCAGGAGAATCAAGTCCTTATAGAAAACAATATAAATATGTTTGGCAGAAAATATAAAAATGGAGCAGAAAAACGAAAATTACTGTTAAATCGAGAAAAAGAAAAACTAAAGTGGGTCAAAATTTAAACTTTATTTTTACAATGGAACAAATTAACAAGAATATAACAAACGCAGATACATTAACAAGCGAAAGGGAAAGGAACTTAGCCAAAGAAAATGGAGAATCAGAACAAGCTATTAGTGATGAAAATATGCAAGATCTTGATGACCAGCAGCTTTCTGAAAAAGATATTGTTCATCCAGAGGACATCAGTAAAGCCCCGACCGAAAAGTGTTTAGAAAATGTTCGGTTTGAGTTCGAGAAATTCGTTGACGGGGGTTCATGGCCAAAATCGCTAAGTAATAATTTGATTGATACTATCCTTTCACATGAAATGAGTTATTTTCAGAATAAAGATCGAAACAATGTACATTCTGTTTCGGTAAGGGAATACAAAGAACAAAAGAGATCATTTTCAATTAGTCATTTCCTTAAAAAACTTAAAAATGGCCAAGTACTGGAAAATTCTTGGCTATGTTATTCAAATAGTATTGATAGTATTTTCTGTTTAACCTGCAAACTTTTTCTGAAACAAATTATCAATACACAACCGGCTTTCTGATTGGAAACACGTTACAAATTGCTTAGAAAATCATGAAAATTCTTTTGAACATAGAAATTTAAAGTTAGTTTGGTTGACAAGAAAAGAAAATACGCCTGTTTTTGATAAACAGTTACAGGAGCAACTAAGAATAGGTACAGAATGTTACCACAATGTCCTCAAACGTGTTATTGCGGTAGTGAAGTATTTGGCTGTAAGAGGTCTGGCATTGTAGAGGTACAGAGGAAATTTTTGGTTCTTCTAATTTTATGGGTGCCCTGGAACTGCTAGCAGAGTTCGACCCATTTATTCGTTAACATATTGAAAAGCGAGAATTACGATTGCCAACTTCGCGAGTTATAATAGAGTTGGTGATTGCTGCAACAATACATAAGTACCCTCAGAGGCGGATTAAGGTAGTTGGAGGCCCCTGGCGGTAAAAGGTTTGAGGCTCATGGGCTTAAGAGTCGAAAAACTAAAATAGTGAAAAGAGTCGCTTACTTTAAATTCTGAAAATAAAATGTATTGCTATAATAAAACTCATCGGCTAAAGAAAAGTCTTAACTGTATATAAAAAAAAATAAAAACCTAACTTAAGAGCTTACAGTTTTGCTATACAGTTTGATTTCTCTTTGGCAAATTCATCAATTATTTTTACCCTATCTATTTTGTTCAAAACATTTTATTCTGTACATAATATGGCTATGTAGTTCAATTTGTCTTTTCTCCCAAAGTACTTCTTAAATTATTTTTAACACGTTTTAAAACTAAAAAAGATCATTCACCTGATGTATTCGATATCGGTATTGTTAAAAATATTTTCAAAAGTTTTTCTACATTAGGATTTCTCTTGCATCTCTATAAATTGTATCATTTTTTTCTTTTCATTTCTTGTTCCAAGGTGGCGTGGTTGGTTTGTCGCTGGCCTTTGCACTCCTCAAGCTTGGGGCCCCTACCAGGGCTATTGGCCTCTCCGACACCCGCCTAATCCGCCACTGAGTACCCTATCTTTTATTTCTGTGAATTTTTGTGTATTGTTACTTACTTTTGTAACCCTCGTGGCATACTTTGTGGTGCATCAGTCTTTTTAACCTGACTAAGCGACAGCAACATGTGGTACAGCTACTTATAGAACAAAATTGAATCTTAAAAAAATATCAAAATAAAATAAGGCTCACTAATTTGATAAAATCAATATAAACAATTACATACAAATACAAAATATGTATCAGAAAATCTTTATTTCGCATTTCAGAGAGATATCAAATAAAATTTTAAAAATTATCAAAACCAGATAAAAACAACGTATTTAAGAAAATCTGAGTGATTAATTTCGCCAAATGAAGACATTACGAAGTGCAAAAAACTATGTCACCAAGAAGTGTGCCCTGCTAGTATCTACCCCAAAAAAGAAAACACTTAAGTACTAAAATATTTGAAAAACAAACAAAAATTATATATTTAGTTAAAAAGAATTTCTGGAGAGAAAGATAAAATAGGCACTTCTGATATTCACACATAATATTAATTTCATTCTATCTAAAGCAGGTAACTAAAACAAAAATACAAAACTAACGTTAATTGCAATAAGAACTGAACTACCCTTACCAGTGTGAAGTTTTGATTTGTAAAAATAATAATAATAAATTATATTCCTAAAGAAAGAAAGAAATTCTGCGTGAAATTAATGAAAAAGTAAGTAGTAATTTGTGAGAGAAATCAACATCCCGCGATAATATTATCAGAGTGTTGCCAAAACTACAAAACAAAATTTTAGTTGTTAAAAAAATAATAATTTAAAAAATGATTTATTTGAAAAATAATCCTAATTAAGTATCAAAGAACAAAAAAATGGATAAATATTTCAATCGCTAATCATAATTATAAAAAAATATATCTAATAATTCCGAAAAATCTGTGCATAAAGTACAAATTTCCGCATTCAGAGAGAAACGTGACATCATATGACGTCATAATACCGAAAAATCACATAAAAATTAAATTTCAAAAAATTTAGAGGGAATTACGAAATAATAAGTACATAAGAACCCGTCCGGATTCAAGTGCAACGTTATGTCAAATTTTCAGAGGAAATGCTCCAGTGGTTTCGGAGATTAGCGGCTTTGAACAAACACACATTACATTTTTATTTATATTGATAGATTTACTTTGTTTACTTTAGGTTGATTTTGTATTCAGTTATAAGTTTGATGCTTAAATATTTTTACGTGATATGTAAAGGTACATTATGTAATGGCTTTGTTATCCTTTATAAGATCAGGCTTGGGACCCAAAAGCTGACCTTGCGGGGGGGGGAGATTATTTTCCGTTAAGCCACTGTGCACACGTATATTTCAGGATTCTTTGTAAAGGGGGGGGGGGGGGGGTGAACTTCATACGGCGAATATATCTAAAAATAAAAAAAAATTGCAGCTTGAAAGTATGGGTGTGCGCTATACGCGGAATTTTACGGTATATATAATTTGGAATCAATTAAATTTTTTATTTGTAGCTTGTTATGAAAGCCGGTTTTAAGTTCAAATTTGTAATAATTTCGATATTAAAATTTTTAACAATGGCGTTGAGGAAAGTACAATGGGGAGAAAGAACATACTGACAACTTTCTAAGAGAAAGCAAGCAAATTTTCGTTGTTGCCTTAAAACGTTGAGTTAGTGATATGCAAGCATTTAAACATTTGAAAGGATAATTATCATTTGGCTTTATTACTAGCCTTAGCGATCAATGGAATCTACGAATGGGGTCGATTCATCACTAGAGGGCGCTACGATCGTGGCTATCATCAAGTGATTAACAACGTGCAATCATGTAAGCAAATAACAGCTGATCGTATGACACTTGTGGTTGCGCGCTAACTTTCGAATTTGCGAACATTATTATTTTATATTCTTTAAATTATTTTTAGTACTTTAAATAGTTTTGATATACACTGCTGGCCACCGTAAATGCAACACCAAGAAAGACAAGAGATAGCACAACAAAATTTATTTTGTAGATAACATGTTGACCAAGTATCAAATGATTAAATTTATAGACTTCTGTGAAGTATGGTTCCTGCCAGAATCAGTAGCCAGAGTAGCCGCCATTGTTGGAGATCACCGCTGCCACACGCCTCGACATTGATTCAAAGAGACTTTGGATGTGTTCTTGGGGTACAGCAGACCAAGAAGCTTCCACACGTTACCAAAGTTGATCTGGTGTGGCAGCTCGGGGTGTAATCTGGGTCAATCATTGAGCTACCATGGACCACATGTTTTCCATCGGCGAAAGTTCCGGAGAACGAGCTGACCAGGGAAGCAATTCAATCTAGTGATTGACGGAGAACCCTTGGACAATGCGTGCCACGTGTGGTCGCGCATTATCCTGTTGAAATATGGCTGTGGCCAAGCCCTGAAGGTAAGGAAGGACAACTGGCTCCAACACCTCGGAGATGTAGCGCTGGCTGTTTAAAGTACCAGTAATGCGTACTAGAGGAGTGCGAGAGTGATATCCAATACCGCCCCATACGATAATTCCCGGTGCAGGACCAGTGTGGCGGTGCATAACGCAGCTGTTCAGAATCCTTTCTCCACGGTGTCTCCAGACTCCAATCCGACCATCGTGGTATTGCAGACAGATGCGTGATTTGTTAGTAAAGACAACTTCATTCCAATCTGCCGCCCACATCCTTCTTTCATCGCACCATTGGCGGCGGAGAAGTCTGTGGTTCTGCGTCAAGGATAGACCAAGCAATGGATGTCTCGCGGACAGACCACTCTGCTGTAAACGGCGTCGAATGGTACGTGCAGACGCTGAATGATGCGTTACAGACTCAATGTGCTGTGCTATGGTTCGTGATGTGACTGAGCGATTCGTCACTGCCTTGCGCACAATTTCTCTGTCCTCACGTGAAGTGGTGCACTGAGGTAGATGGGATCGATCGCGTCGGTCCGTCGTACCCTCCTGCATCCAACGGTCACATATCCGCATTACAGTTGTTTGGTTTCGTCCAACACGACTACCGATTTCCTTGACAGATAATCCACAATCTCGGTACGCCACTCTATCCTTCCTCTGTCGAACTCAGATACTTGATCAAAAGCTGATCGCTGTTTTCTACGAGACATAACTGATCATTTTTTGAAAAAACCACAAGAAAAACACAATTGCCGAACTTGAAATCGTCGAAATCTCCAAGCCTTAAATAGCGTTTTGTGGTGGCGCCACAGGCGTGCGTGCGTGATGTGTGTCTGCGCTGAAATTCTAATAATTGGCATATCTCCGCAAATGCATGTTGTAAATTTCATGTTATCTGCGTGCTTCCTTCAAGGTGTTGCATTTATGTGTTGGCCAGCAGTGTATTTTCTACTTATATATTTTAGTTTTTGTCAAATATATATATAGTTTTAGTTTATAGTATTAGATTTAAGTGTTTAGTTTATACTTCTTCCTTTGGCTTCGAATTTTTGTGTGCTTTTAGGTTTAGTAATTATTTTTTATTAGTGCCAGCCACTTTGTGATTAAAAAATTTTTCAACGCTCTATTGAAGAAATTGCTTCTGGAAATTTGAGAAAGCTACTAATATCACAAATCATCATGAAAGGGAATTTTTCCAAGAAAATTCGAGCAGACTGTAAATAGGGAGTGGCTCGCCGAAACAAAAAATTGTTTTGACTACTGAAAAGTCAACAAGAGCGATTAGTTAATACTTCGGCTGTTGAATAGGACCAAAGACTGCTAATCAACTTATTATGATGATTGGATAATAGAGATTCCACGTAAATGTATAACCGTTACCTGAATATATTGCTTATTTGTATTTCTAGACACTGTTAGTTGTGTCTGAGTGCTGTGAAGACCTCCTGGGATTTATTAAGTGAATTCTAGTGTTGTGGTATTTCTAAGGATTGTTTTTAAACAATAAGTTTTCATTGCTCCTCATCCGTTCTTTGTAAGCAAAGGTATTTATTTCTTACCGAATTTGTGACATTGATTATATTTTTTTTAACATAGAAACTTCTTATAATTACGAAAAAGCCTGGGAATTTAACTGTTATTTTCTAATATTCATATAAAGTTTCCTTTTTGCTGTTCTTGAAAATTCACTTCAGTATTATTGTTAGGACATCAAAGTTTTTAATGTTAATCATTCTTTTATTTCTTAAAATTGTAAGGAAATATTTGTTTGGTTTACATCTATTAAACAATTTATATGCAATTCAATAACTCATAAGAAATAATTTGTAATAAAGAATAATCCAATGAAATGTAATCATTATTTCTAAAAATTATGTATATTATATATATATAACATGATTCCTTTCTTTAACAGCGTTTTCGAAATTTCACAAATCTGCTTTATCCAACAGATGTCGTTGTTTGCAACTCGGATGACGTCAAGAAAGATGAGGCGTGTTTTCTGGAAACCTATCGTTACTATAGCAACGGGGTGTGGTTCAGAAATGATTCACAGATGTAGTCGGTATGAGAGCGCATGCGCTCTTTGAAAAACCAGATCGAAGAGAGAAAAAATGTGTCAGCAAACGGGGGGTTGGGGAATGGGAAAGAGTTTTCTACAAATAGTTTCAACGTTTGAATAAGGTTCTGTCACTGCCGCACAAAATCGGGTGCGAAAACTTTTTTTGTTTTTGTTTTTTGAAAGCCGTGCTAGTGGATAGGTATCAAAATGTGCATTGCACTTCTAAGTATATATAGTTCTGGAATCTACTCAAAAATACATTTTTCTGCAGAAATGATGAGGCTAATCAGTCTAGATTTGTCGGAAAACATAGGATATATTTGCTTAATTTGGGTATAATCATTATGTGAGTTTTTCCCATTCATATGGAAAATAATTGAGTGCAATGCATTTGATATTTTGTCACATGAATTATTGTATTTCAGGGTAGGCCTTTGAGTACAACATTTTTGAGGTAATTCTATTGTAGAATTTTACTGTTTCCTAGTTTCGGATGACATTTATCCCTTTTTGTGGAAATTGGTATTGTAGTTTAGAAATCATGTAATTCATTTCAACTTTTCTATAAAATCATCGTTATAAGGCTCCGGATTTTTAGGAAGAAAACGTTCAAATTATCTCTTGACAGATACGTCTACACTGTCTTAGGTATCATAAACAATGCCCATAAGATTAAGAAGGGAAACGAAATATGGGTGGGGGTTTTAATTTTTCGACGAAGAATTTGGTAGATCTTTATTTGAAATTTAGAAAAAGTATTTTTTTCTTCGAGTTTTAGGGGATATTTGTTTTATTTATCTTTGTTACCTTTATTTATTTATCGATCTAATTCTCTTTGTTTGATAGAAATATGGGAAATTTTAATAAGTTTCTTTCTGCTCATATCTCTTAGATACAAATTGTATTTGAAATTGTCATAGAAGGATGCTTATTATGGAAATAAAGTTTCGATTTGAATCTTTAAAAAGAAAATGTCTTTTTTTCTTAGAAAATATTAACTAGAGCACTTTTTTGTCAGTCCTTTTTTAACAGCATTCCATTTCTTGTTTTACAAATTAATGCTATTTCCAATCAGGGGCATAGTTACCGCATATCAATGTTACGGGGCCCCAAGCTTTGAGGGCGGGCACCCAAACGTGTAAGCAAAAAATTGCAGGGGTGTCCTTAGAGAGTGCCCTCAAGGATGATACAGGGTTCACTCAGGACCAGCTCCGCCAGTGTTTTCAATACTCATGAAAATGTGACACAAATTTCACAGCCTTCAATTAAATTATTATATTCATTGAATTAATTTTCAAGCTAAGCTTATTTTTTTTATTTCCTACGTGCAACGTTTTCAGAATATTTATTGTATATAGCCTGCATTTATACTCTCATAATGTTATTTTTAGTGTCGCCAATTATAAGCGGAGATAAAATAAGTGCATATTTGTGATCGGCTCTTTTCTTTTGAATTTTTACTGCTTTGATCTCCTTTTCTAGTGGCACGATTGCGATGCTTAAATTTCCCAGAGGAGCGGTGTGGAGAACAGTAGTGCGTTTTTGAAATCTGATGTTACCTATCAATTCTTTCATGAAATTATCTTCATAAGACTCATGATTTACAGAGGAAGTTCGTCAGTGAATTCACAAGCATGTTTATGATTGTTATCTTGGATATCAAAAATAAAGTCCATCGGGCTAAGAAGAGGGAAGGGATTTTAAATTTTTTGAAGAAAAATTTAGTATATCTTCAGTTGAGACTTGAGGAAAAAAATAATTTCTGAAGTTTTATTTTTGTAGTGAGAAGTGAGAAGTGGTGGAGGGAGACGATATATATATATATATACGTGTATATATGAATATATATATATAGTGTAATAAAAATGGAAGAAACCAAAAAAGTCAATGGACTAAAATCAATGGACAGTAAATCTTCCATGACTGATCCTGTTTCTCTACCAGCTGACAGAGTGAAAGATGCAGCAGTATTTGAAGTGGTAGGTGTAGATTTGGCTGGTCCCCTGTACATTAAACGGGGTGATAAGGTTTGGGTTATCCTCTATACCTGTGCCATCTATCGTGCTTTGCACCTCGAATTAGTTTCCTCTCTTACTACTGATGCCTTCCTATTATCTTTTCGTCGTTTTGTGGCCAGAAGAGGAAGACCTCGCATAATATATTCAGACAATGGTACAAATTTCAGAGGAGCCTATAACGAATTAGCTGCTATAGATTGGAACGAAGTTTCTCGATATGCAGAGATACAACGTATAACGTGGAAATTTATACCTCCCACAGCTGCCTGGTGGGGAGGTTTTTGGGAGAGGCTTGTAAGAACAGTGAAAGAGCTTCTCAGGAGAACCTTAGGAAAGGCCATATTTACATATGAAGAATTGCTAACGATTTTATGCGAATGTGAAAAAGTTGTTAATTTACGCCCATTGACATATCTGTCTGAAGATATGCAGGATTTAACTCCAATTACGCCTGCAATGTTCCTGTTTGAAATACAAACTGCCGAGACCAAAGATTTAGAGATCCGGGATGCTAATCATTTCCATAAAAGATTAAGATTTAGAGCTAAAGTAATCGAGGAGCTAAAAAAGCGATTTAGGAACGAATACCTAGGACAATTAATTCAACGACAAAAACAACATCCAGTGTCGTCAAACATTTGTGAAGGTGACATAGTTTTGATTGGGGACGATTGGAAAAAACGTCTTCAATGGCCTTTGGCTCGTGTAATAAAATTGATCCCAGGAAAGGATGGACTGGTGAGAACTGTAAAACTAAGGACTCAGTCTTGTACTTTAATTCGTCCAATTCAACGTGTTTCCGCTTGAGGTGAGTGGAAATAGTGTAACAAGTCTTCCTCTCCAAAAAGTTCAACATATTGATTCGTCCATGAACTGTGCTGATCCTGATACTGTAAAAGCTACTGTGAAACTTCAGGTGACCAGATGTGGTCGTCCAGTGAAGAAACCCGACAAACTGAACTTGTTGACTTTTTTTTTTATTGAGAACATTTAGAAACCCCGTGCACCACACAATGTATAACACGGGGGCTTACAACACAAAGGGGAAAGATTACAACACAAACATCCATGCCTTCTCCGGGATTCGAACCCAGTCCCTACGGCACCGCAGTCAGCGTCGCTAACCACTATACCGGATGGGCGGCACTTGTTGACTTTAACTGATGTTTTTGATTAAGCTATCCATCTTATCAAAAAGGGGGGAGGATGTTGCGAATGGCATCCCCTCTCCAACCAATCAGCAGCGAATTACGTCATTTTTTGTTGCGGTTCTGTTCTTACTTTAGATGTACTTAAATCGTACAGTTGTAACGTTGTGTATTGCTATTGTCCGTCATTAAATGCTTTATGTGTCACATCCTTGTCTATTCAGTATTCACAGATTATTTACACCGAAACTTGACGTCGGGTAGATGTCAGCCCTGTAATAATATTTTAAAAGAATTGTGCTGCTGTGAGTTTAAAGCTTCACATTTTACGTGGTCTAGCGCCGCCACTGTCTATGTATATAGTACGTAAAAATTAATTATTTGTTTTTAATAGTTAATTTTATTAATTAATAATTATTCAAATATTAATTAACTTTTTACTGTTTTTTGTTCCCGAAAATCGACAAAATTAAAAGAATATGTTGGGCGGCGTATTGAAGCACGGTATGAGAACAGTGGACTTTCGACCTTGGACCCCACCCCCACCTAAAAAATTCCTCTGTGCACTACTGGCTGCATACAGTTTAAACAACCAGGCCACAGAGCAGCTGGTGTTGCGATCTATCGAAAACAGAATAACTCGCATGTTGGGACTCCTCATATGGATATTAATTATCGTCCCACAAGTGGACTGGGTATTGTTAGTCAAGATATTGGGGATATATGGGTGTCAGAAAGCTTATTTGAAAATGGACAAACAGGGATTTCGGTGGTCGTTTTCATTTTTCCGAATCAAACGGGTCAAAAAATTAAAGATTTTCTGCATTTTGTACTTTTACCATATGCCATATACCTGCTCTTGCTTCCTATGATTTTGAGTGGTGATTTTAACGAAAATTTCAGTTTGCCAGAAGGTGAGCCGCACATAGCTTTTTTGAATGAATCGAAATGTTTCAACAACCAACAGTGTTACTCTAATTGACGCTGTTTTTCAACGGTTTTTAAATACTTTGAAATCACAAGTGTGTGTGTCATATTTTAGTTATCATAAGTCTAGTGTGTGTGTGTCCGCGCTTCCCCAAATCGATCAAGAAAAACTATTTTTGATAAAAAAAAAATTGCATTACATTATTAATTAAATAAAATTTTCACTAAAGATATAATTATTATACAGAAAATTATTTCCAATCATACCCGTTTCATTTTTTTCAGGATTGGAGTTACTATTGCGTATTTACCACGATAACACGTCTGGTGTTACACATCATATGCACCTACTGTGAGGCTCGTTTCTTTTTTGTATTGTATTTATGGTTCACTGTTTTGGCGATAATGGCGTACACATAAAAAAAAGATATATGCAGTCGCGAGCTTTTTTGTGTTCGTAATTATATACGTATAACTCTAACGGTTTTTACAGCGCACGCCAGAATTTTTTCCTACTTACTTGACACTTCACACAATATCTTTATAAATTAAAGCCTATATGTTATTCTGATGTATAAACTATATTATAGAAAAGTTTCATTGAAATCCATTCAGTTGTTTTTGCGTGGAACATCCGAACTTGCGCGTGAAAATATCAGAAAGGATTATTATGCCCAGTTGTCTTTCTTCTCGTGAAATATATAATTAAAAGTTTTTATAAAAAATTCGAGATCCACTTCCAATAAGCCCCATTCTGTAAGAACTATAAGTTCTGCTTGTATTTCTTATGAATATTGAACTGTTTCCTATTCCTTGATTTCCTCACAACTCAGGCAGAACCTTCACAGTTGCAGTTAGGAGTGAGAATAGAACAGTACCTTTACAGTACGACCGCTCTCCGTCAGTGGGTTCGGGGACTTTACCCAGAGCATTATGAGTCAAATAGACCCGAACGTAGCTCCGATGACAAGCTGGTAGCGGATCCCAATAGTACTTGGGCTCTAACAAATATATATACTATACTAAAAATTAATAACTACAATAGTGGTGTATATATCACTAGTGTTGCACAATTTAGTAATCAATAATATTTGTATTTAAAATGTCAAGTTAATTTGGGATAAATAAGTAACTTTTATAAAAGAATTATTCTTTAAACAGGAATGCATATTTTTTATGTAATATATTACAAGACTTATAATATAAGGGGAAAATGTCAGTGATCTTTTTTATACGAAATATATCAGATATGTAGTGCATCATTTTCACCTGATGAAACTATCGTTTTTCCATAAATATGAATAGTGTATTAGTATTAGTATTCTTCGAAATATTTTTCACAACGTATTGGGTTCCACATTTAAATACTTTTTATATATTCTGTTCGTTTTCGAAATTTCACAAATCTGCTTTATCCAACAGATGGCGTTGTTTGAAACTCGGATGACGTCATAAAGATAACTTTTGTTTTCTGGAAACCTATCGTTACTATAGCAACGGGGTGTGGTTCAGAAGTGATTGACAGATGTAGTCGGTATGAGAGCGCATGCGCTCTTTGAAGAACCAGATCGAAGAGAGGCAAAACGTGTCAGCAAACGGGTAAGGGGGGGGGGTGAGGAAAGAATGGGAAAGAGTTTTCTACAAATAGTTTCAACATTTGAATAAGGTTCTGTCACTGCCGCACAAAAATTGGGTGCGGAGACATTTTTTTTTTGAAAGCCGTGCTAGTGGATAGGTATCAAAATGTGCATTGCACTTCTAAGTATATATAGTTCTGGAATCTACTCAAAAATACATTTTTCTGCAGAAATGATGAGGCTAATCAGTCTAGATTTGTCGGAAAACATAGGATATATTTGCTTAATTTGGGTATAATTATTATGTGAGTTTTTCCCATTCATATGGAGGCGCAGTTTAGCCAAAATTGGCTCTAGCGCCAGTAAACACTACTGTCACTCACCCATTCATATGGAAAATAATTGTGTGTAATGCACTTGATATTTTGTCACATGAATTATTGTATTTCAGGGTAGGCCTTTGAGTACAACATTTTTGAGGTAATTCTATTGTAGAATTTTACTGTTTCCTAGTTTCGGATGACATTTATCCCTTTTTGTGGAAATTGGTATTGTAGTTTAGAAATCATGTAATTCATTTCAACTTTTCTATAAAATCATCGTTATAAGGCTCCGGATTTTTAGGAAAAAAACATTCAAATTGTCTCTTGACAAATACGTCTACATTGTCTTAGGTATCATAAACAATGCCCATAAGAATAAGAAGGGAAACGAAATATGGGTGGGGGTTTTAATTTTTCGACGAAGAATTTGGTAGATCTTTATTTGAAATTTAGAAAAAGTATTTTTTTTTCGAGTTTTAGGATATATATTTGTTTTATTTATCTTTGTTACCTTTATTTATTTATCGATCTAATTCTCTATGTTTGATAGAAATATGCGAAATTTTAATAAGTTTCTTTCTGCTCATATCTCTTAGATACAAATTGTATTTGAAATTGTCATAGAAGGATGCTTATTATGGAAATAAAGTTTCGATTTGAATCTTTAAAAAGAAAATGTCATTTTTCTTAGAAAATATTAACTAGAGCACTTTTTTGTCAGTCCTTTTTTAACAGCATTCCATTTCTTGTTTTACAAATTAATGCTATTTCCAATCAGGGGCATAGTTACCGCGTATCAATGATACGGGGCCCCAAGCTTTGAGGGCGGGCACCCAAACGTGTAAGCAAAAAATCGCAGTTGTGGCCTTAAAATCACACGTGTATTTTTTTGGCCTAACTTTTCGCCGAATCTGAGGGGGAAAGGTTACCGTAAACAAAACGACATGCTCTGACATCAGCCACGTTCTTTCTCCACATTGAAATATTACTCGCTGATTTTTCTGCTTCGAAAACAAACATCCAATATTATTTCTTTTATTTCGCTCGCACTTTTGTTTATGGGGGTAAACAGAAATGGAGCATCATTCTGTTTAAAATATTATACGCCGTTAAAATATTGTACATCATTAAAATATATTACGCCATATTTCATGCGAAGCTACCACCGTTACCGCCATCTTGTTTATGCCGTAGGGCGCCGAAGAACCCCATTGGCTGGAATTTCAAGCAACTTGCATTTAGAGCAACTTTCTCAGTTCACTGGCAAAAAGTTGTTCTAAAGCCATTGCTATGGCAACGGAGTAAAAATTGCACGAATTGGAACAAAAATTGCACCAAACGTGTACGTGTGATAAGGCCTTTAGAGAGTGCCCTCAAGGATGATACAGGGAGCAGCTCCGCCAGTGTTTTCAATACTCATGAAAATGTGACACAAATTTCACAGCCTTCAATTAAATTATTATATTCATTGAATTAATTGTCAAGCTAAGATTCCTTTTTTTATTTCCTACGTGCAACGTTTTCAGAATATTTATTGTATATAGTCTGCGTTTGTACTCTCATAATGTTATTTTTAGTGTGGCCGATTATTAAGCGGAGATAAAATCGGTGCATTTTTTTGATCGGCTCTTTTATTTTGAATTTTTACTGCTTTGATCTTCTTTTCTAGTGACACGATTGCGATGCTTAAATTCCCCAAAGGAGCGGTGGGGAGAACAGTAGTGCGCTTTTGAAATCTGATGTTGCTATCAATTTTTTCATGAAATTATCTTAATAAGACTTATGATTTATAGAGGAAGTTCTTCATTGAATTCACGAGCATGTTTATGATTGTTGTCTTGGATATCAAAAAAAAAGTCCATCGGGCTAAGAAGAGGGAAGGGATTTTAAATTTTTTGAAGAAAAATTTAGTATATATCTTCAGTTGGGACTTGAGGAAAAATATAATTTCCGAAGTTTTATTTTTGTAGAGAGAAGTAGTGGAGGGAGACGATATATATATATATAATATATATATATATATATATATATTATATTATATATATATACGTGTATATATGAATATATATATATAGTGTAATAAAAATGGAAGAAACCAAAAAAGTCAATGGACTAAAAAGGATACCTATTATGATTTCTAAAGCTGTTACTGAATTAAGACCAGCAAATTTGGGTTGTATATCTATCTATATATATAAAGGAGAAAAGCGACTCACTGACTAATCACGATATCTCCGGAACTATTCAACCTACAGATATGAAAATTGGTTTTTAAACTATTAGACGTACAGTCTTGAAATTTAGTAAAGGATTCCTTTCGCAGAGTAGAGAACCGCTACAAAATGGATTTCGCGAAAATTAAACCACAAGTTTCATTTTGAAGGGGCGTAATGGATATAAGTATTTCCGTTTTTTAAACTATTATACCTACCTGCTTGAAAATTGGTGGGCATGTTCCTTTCATGAACAGAGTTCATTAAAACGAAACATTAAAACGAAAATAAACCCCAAGGAGGGTTGCGAGAGGTCACGCGGAATTATGGGGAAAAAATCCCGTTTTTGAATTGTTAGACCCACATACTTGAAATTGGTTAAGCATGTTTCTTTTGTTGAACAGGGATCTACTAAGAATGTATTTTAGGAAATCACTTCCTGGGGGAGCATGGGGTTACTGGGGTGTATTGACACAAAAAAATTTCCTTTTTTCGAAATACAAGGTCTATAATAGTGGAATTTTGTTTGCATTTTCCATTTGTTAAATTGAAATCCGCTAAGAACAGTTATATTGGAGAACGTTTCTCAACGGAATTACGGTAGGAATTGATAATAAAAACTTCGTTTTTACTCTATTAGACTTAGACTTAAAATTTGTCTTGCATGCTTACTTTATGGAGTAGAGTTCCACCAAAAATTGGTTACGCGGAAATCCACTTGGTTATAGGGTACGAAGGTACAAACATCCTTCTATACTTCAATTTTTAAAATTTTTAGAAAATACAAATTAGAAAAGTCCTGTTCTTTTTTTATATCAAGAGTCGAGAGTTACAGGTATATATATATATAAAGAGTATATATTTATAAAACGTCATGAAATACCCAGCGAAGCGGGCGGGTAACGGTTAGTATATATATATATATATATATATATGTATATATATGTGTGTGTGTGTGTTTTGTAGCAATTTTTAAATTCCGGTTTTTTTTTCTCCTTGATCTTTATATCTATAGTTGGGCATGGTACGCTCTTGAAAAAATAACGGATTGCTTTAAATATGTTACTAGTTTGAGTAGTGATGTTAAGCCTACACAGTGCCCGTTTTAAAGACAGTAATATTGAAAGTAATTTATGTTTTCTTTGTAGATTATATTATTAAATTTATTCTTCAAATAAAAAAATTTTTACCGGTCTTAATTTTGAAAATTACAAATTTTTCTTGTAAAATACTCAATTTTTAAAGTTTTTTAGTTATTTTCAGTGATTTCTGTTTCTTAAGATTATTGAGAACAAAAGTTAGTATGGATTTGAACATTTCAAACTAATATTCCCTACTAAAAATTCCTTGTTGAATTTTAATAATTATTTTTACAGCTATGGAAAATATATCAAATTTTTTAAAACTAATAATTTAAGATTTTTAGAAAAAATAACTAGTGCTCTCAGACCGAAATCCATAGTAACTTTTAAAGAACATATATATATAAAAATTCTACAAAAAATTTTCAATATTATCTTGAACAGAAAAAATCCTTGGGAGAAATATATCCTCAAAATTGAAAAGTCTAAGAAAAACACAGTTAGTTTCTAAAGGCAAAAAACAAAAATTAATAATGCCTCTAAAATCTAATTAAAAAAATTTTTTATCGAAATTATGTACACTATATCAAAACACTACTTTAATTGAATATGTTATATGAGGATATATTTTTTTTATTTTTAAAATATGTTTTACATAAAATTGATAGCATTTGTTATATATATACGATGACAGAGATTACTCAGCCTAATCTTATCATGATGCTTTCAAAAAAGTTTTGAAACACTTATAAAAATAATAATGATACAAACTGAAATTAGAAACCCCCAGGTTTGTACGTATAACATCTAATTTTTTCTCAGTTTAAAGTCGGTGCAATTTAAAAAGTTTGATTTTTATTACATGACTTGAAATTATTTTACTATAGTATTATAATACATTTTGTAATATCATAGATAAATTCAGTTATATTTGAAATACTTGTATACGGAATACTTGAACTCAATAAAGTCTCATTGTAGTATCAGCTGAAAAAAGGCTGATTTTAAGTCATATAATTTTCAGTAGTATTCCACCTCTTCCAAATATTGTCTTTTAGTAACACAAGGATGTTTTGAGCCCGGCAATTTCTCAATAGGAAAAAATTAATGAAAGCAAAAAAAAAGCTTCTAAGGTTTTTAACTATGTGTAAAAACACACAAATATTGCTCTTTAAAAATTAAAAACCTTGAAACATAACTGAACAGAAACGATTTTAGTAGTAAAAGTAAGAATTAATACCCATTTCACTGAACGAACAGATTATTCTCCCAAATCTCTCTCTTTATATACAAAAAAAAGTTTTTCATGAT
>BMAO01011413.1:0-22212 GCA_019973975.1 Trichonephila clavata | reverse complement strand
CATTACTTTGTATGTTTCTTGTTGGAGGTGCATTAAAAAATTTATGTTATATTAGTCTTTGCTTTTTTCCCCCAACATAATACCGGATTGGCTTTTAAATAAACAATAAATTGGGGCCAAGCAAAATTTTACACAATTACCTACGTCAGGAGAAAATACAACATATGGTCTGGGGCCATCATGACTTAAATGTACTTTGATGTAACTTAATTTTTCCGTCAACAGCTCATTCATTTTAGGAGATTAGGCTAAAGTTCCTTGAAGAGACTATCAATAGTAATGCCTAAAAAAAGAAGAATACAATTAAATTAAAATTAATCTATTAATGCAAAATAGAAAAAAAATAAAAGGAGCACTTTTAATATTCAATAAACCAAAAATGACAGATAAAAATGAAACATAAAAAATAACACTACCTAATAATGTTTACCCAGACCAATAAAATTCTCAGCTACATTTCCCAATGTTAATAATATTTAGAAATTGATCCATGTTAATTATGTATCATTTCTCTAAGTGCCAGAAGTGTATATAATTCCAACACATCTTAAAAGGATGCCTCACGAAAAAGTTCAGATGCATATGGCTTAAAACAAGCCAAATAAAATTTGAAAAAAAAAGCAAATTATATTTCCCACTGGTAGCCTAACACATTTGCAAATGTATCAATTCGAAAATATCAGAAGTGAATTGGATAATCATCAGAGCACAGAACACATCGTCCGAAATAAATAAATAATATTCTGTGAAGCATTTTAAAGCCCACAAATACACCCAAAAATGAATCTTGACACAGAAATAGGAAGGAAATGAAATTTTCTCACCAAGTAATTTAGGCTCAACACCTATGCCCCCTTGCATTCACAACATCAAAAATAAAAATAGAAATTCCACATTTTACCTATATATACAAAAATCCAACACTAAGTACTTTTAATTTTGCTCATTCTGTAAATACAATATTTATTTAGTTTATTGAATTTCGGGCGAATTTTTTCAAAAAGTTGTACAAGTCCACTTTCTGCAAACACATCTTTTTTTATTTTAAAAAGTATACTCCAATAATTCCACTCATATTATTCCCTTTACAATTTCCATGATATTCACTTGGAAAATCTGATTAAAGATACACACCAAGTAGTGAACTCCACATGATAAAAAAAGAGACTATAACCTTCTTAACAAGACTACAAAAAATGTAGAAAAATTATTTTATGTGGTATTAAAAATCACCCTAATATAAGCAATTGTAATCAATAATAATGTTCATGATGCTGAAAACAGGTGAGCAAATGAAGTGTCCAGGCATGGAATTCGAATCAGGGTCCACACAACATGTGGGCGTTTCTGCAAAAGTGATTTTTAACATAAATATTCATAAAGAATGAAAGCAATGAGCTACGAAAATTTTACCTACATATACCAAAATCCCCCACTAAATGCTGTTAATTTTCCATCCTTTTTCAATACAAATTTATTTAATTTATGGAATTTCGGACGAATTTTTTTTTAAAAGTGGTATAAGTCCACTTCCCTGAAACACATCTGTTTTTAATTTATTAATTCCACAAAAAACTATTTCTCTGCATTAAACACAATATTATAAACAAATGTAATGAATAATAATCTGCATGATGCTGAAAACAGGTGAGCAAATGAAGAGTCAAGGTATGGAATTTGAATCAGGTTCCAGTCAACATGAAGGCGCTTCTGCAAAAGTGGTTTTTGACATAAATATTCATAAAAAAGGAAAGGAAAATGAGCTACGAAAATTTTACCTACATATACCAAATCCCCCACTAAATGCTGTTAATTTTCCTTCCTTTTTCAATACAAATATATTTAATTCATGGAATTTCAGACCAATGTTTTTTTAAAGTAGTACAAGTCCAACTTCCGCAAACATATTTTTTATATTTAGAAATTATACTCCATAAATTTGCTACTTAATTTTCTGAAAGTAGAAACACTGTTAATGACATAAACAGGTTTGATAGACTACTAGAATTTTGGGCAATGGTAATAAAAAGTGAAAATGGCACATACAATTCAAGTTATCTTAGTATTGCTTGAAGAAATACTGAAACAAAGCATTTTTAGTACATTTTACCCTGTTTAATAAAAATCTCATAAATGAATTGGTTTAATTCACATGCCATATTCAATACTTGATAAGTCTTTGATTTTCCCATTTTCTTGATTTCTGAAGGTGGTGTGGGTCCATTTGGGGCATTGAAAAATATTAATTTATTTTAACTAATAATTTAATACAGCTTTGTCAGCAGTATGCCTCATGACAAGAGAGATTATAAGCAAATTCTGTTGGTAACAAAAAAAAATTTAAAGAATAAACCTTTTTAGGAAAATTACAATCAAAGCATGTTAATCATATAGCAACACCAAAACTCTTTTGAATGACTGGGGCACATCTTATTTACAACAAGAATTACTTTCAAGGTTAAAAAAAAAGGAAAAAACTTTCCATTCTGTAGAGAAAAAGGGACATTATCAAACTGACACATTACTTTGTATGTTTCTTGTTGGAGGTGCATTAAAAAATTTAATGTTATATTAGTCTTTGCTTTTTGCCCCCAACATAATACCGGATTGGCTTTTAAATAAACAATAAATTGGGGCCAAGCAAAATTTTACACAATTACCTACGTCAGGAGAAAATACAACATATGGTCTGGGGCCATCATGACTTAAATGTACTTTGATGTAACTTAATTTTTCCGTCAACAGCTCATTCATTTTAGGAGATTAGGCTAAAGTTCCTTGAAGAGACTATCAATAGTAATGCCTAAAAAAAGAAGAATACAATTAAATTAAAATTAAAATAAATCTATTAATGCAAAATAGAAAAAAAATAAAAGGAGCACTTTTAATATTCAATAAACCAAAAATGACAGATAAAAATGAAACATAAAAAATAACACTACCTAGTAATGTTTACCCAGACCAATAAAATTCTCAGCTACATTTCCCAATGTTAATAATGTTTAGAAATTGATCCATGTTAATTATGTATCATTTCTCTAAGTGCCAGAAGTGTATATAATTCCAACACATCTTAAAAGGATGCCTCACGAAAAAGTTCAGATGCATATGGCTTAAAACAAGCCAAATAAAATTTGAAAAAAAAAAGCAAATTATATTTCCCACTGGTAGCCTAACACATTTGCAAATGTATCAATTCGAAAATATCAGAAGTGAATTGGATAATCATCAGAGCACAGAACACATCGTCCGAAATAAATAAATAATATTCTGTGAAGCATTTTAAAGCCCACAAATACACCCAAAAATGAATCTTGACACAGAAATAGGAAGGAAATGAAATTTTCTCACCAAGTAATTTAGGCTCAACACCTATGCCCCCCTTGCATTCACAACATCAAAAATAAAAATAGAAATTCCACATTTTACCTATATATACAAAAATCCAACACTAAGTACTTTTAATTTTGCTCATTTTGTAAATACAATATTTATTTAGTTTATTGAATTTCGGGCGAATTTTTTTAAAAAGTTGTACAAGTCCACTTTCTGCAAACACATCTTTTTTTATTTTAAAAAGTATACTCCAATAATTCCACTCATATTATTCCCTTTACAATTTCCATGATATTCACTTGGAAAATCTGATTAAAGATACACACCAAGTAGTGAACTCCACATGATAAAAAAAGAGACTATAACCTTCTAACAAGACTACAAAAAATGTAGAAAAATTATTTTATGTGGTATTAAAAATCACCCTAATATAAGCAATTGTAATCAATAATAATGTTCATGATGCTGAAAACAGGTGAGCAAATGAAGTGTCAAGGCATGGAATTCGAATCAGGGTCCACACAACATGTGGGCGTTTCTGCAAAAGTGATTTTTAACATAAATATTCATAAAAAATGAAAGCAATGAGCTACGAAAATTTTACCTACATATACCAAAATCCCCCACTAAATGCTGTTAATTTTCCATCCTTTTTCAATACAAATTTATTTAATTTATGGAATTTCGGATGAATTTTTTTTTAAAAGTGGTATAGGTCCACTTCCTCAAAACACATCTTTTTTTACTTTATAAATTAAACAAAATACTATTTCTCTGCATTAAACACAATATTATTAACAACTGTAATCAATAATAATGTGCATGATGCTGAAAACAGGTGAGAAAATGAAGTATCAAGGAGTGGAATTCTAATCAGGTTCCAGACAACAATGAGGGTGTTTCTGAAAAAGTGATCTTTGACATAAATATTCATAAAAAATGAAAGCAATCAGCTACAAAAATTTTACCTACATATACCAAAATCCCAAACTAAATGCTATTAATTTTCCATCCTTTTTCAATACAAACTTAATAAATTTATTGAATTTCAGGCTCAATTATTTTTAATGTCCACTTTCAGGAAACACATCTTTTTTTCATTATTAATACCACAAAAAACTATTTCTCTGCATTAAACACAATATTATAAACAAATGTAATGAATAGTAATGTGCATGATGCTGAAAACAGGTGAGCAAATGAAGTGTCAAGGCATGTAATTTGAATCAGATTCCAGACAACATGAACGCGTTTCTACAAAAGTGGTTTTTGACATAAATATTCATAAAAAATGAAAGGAATCAGCTACGAAAATTTTACCTACATATACCAAAATCCCCCACTAAATGCTGTTAATTTTCCATCCTTTTTCAATACAAATTTATTTAATTTATGGAATTTCGGACGAATTTTTTTTTAAAAGTGGTATAAGTCCACTTCCCTGAAACACATCTGTTTTTAATTTATTAATTCCACAAAAAACTATTTCTCTGCATTAAACACAATATTATAAACAAATGTAATGAATAATAATCTGCATGATGCTGAAAACAGGTGAGCAAATGAAGAGTCAAGGTATGGAATTTGAATCAGGTTCCAGTCAACATGAAGGCGCTTCTGCAAAAGTGGTTTTTGACATAAATATTCATAAAAAAGGAAAGGAAAATGAGCTACGAAAATTTTACCTACATATACCAAATCCCCCACTAAATGCTGTTAATTTTCCTTCCTTTTTCAATACAAATATATTTAATTCATGGAATTTCAGACCAATGTTTTTTTAAAGTAGTACAAGTCCAACTTCCGCAAACATATTTTTTATATTTAGAAATTATACTCCATAAATTTGCTACTTAATTTTCTGAAAGTAGAAACACTGTTAATGACATAAACATGTTTGATAGACTACTAGAATTTTGGGCAATGGTAATAAAAAGTGAAAATGGCACATACAATTCAAGTTATCTGAGTATTGCTTGAAGAAATACTGAAACAAAGCATTTTTAGTACATTTTACCCTGTTTAATAAAAATCTCATAAATGAATTGGTTTAATTCACATGCCATATTCAATACTTGATAAGTCTTTGATTTTCCCATTTTCTTGATTTCTGAAGGTGGTGTGGGTCCATTTGGGGCATTGAAAAATATTAATTTATTTTAACTAATAATTTAATACAGCTTTGTCAGCAGTATGCCTCATGACAAGAGAGATTATAAGCAAATTCTGTTGGTAACAAAAAAAAATTTAAAGAATAAACCTTTTTAGGAAAATTACAATCAAAGCATGTTAATCATATAGCAACACCAAAACTCTTTTGAATGACTCGGGCACATCTTATTTACAACAAGAATTACTTTCAAGGTTAAAAAAAAAGGAAAAAACTTTCCATTCTGTAGAGAAAAAGGGACATTATCAAACTGACACATTACTTTGTATGTTTCTTGTTGGAGGTGCATTAAAAAATTTAATGTTATATTAGTCTTTGCTTTTTCCCCCAACATAATACCGGATTGGCTTTTAAATAAACAATAAATTGGGGCCAAGCAAAATTTTACACAATTACCTACGTCAGGAGAAAATACAACATATGGTCTGGGGCCATCATGACTTAAATGTACTTTGATGTAACTTAATTTTTCCGTCAACAGCTCATTCATTTTAGGAGATTAGGCTAAAGTTCCTTGAAGAGACTATCAATAGTAATGCCTAAAAAAAGAAGAATACAATTAAATTAAAATTAAAATAAATCTATTAATGCAAAATAGAAAAAAAATAAAAGGAGCACTTTTAATATTCAATAAACCAAAAATGACAGATAAAAATGAAACATAAAAAATAACACTACCTAGTAATGTTTACCCAGACCAATAAAATTCTCAGCTACATTTCCCAATGTTAATAATGTTTAGAAATTGATCCATGTTAATTATGTATCATTTCTCTAAGTGCCAGAAGTGTATATAATTCCAACACATCTTAAAAGGATGCCTCACGAAAAAGTTCAGATGCATATGGCTTAAAACAAGCCAAATAAAATTTGAAAAAAAAAAGCAAATTATATTTCCCACTGGTAGCCTAACACATTTGCAAATGTATCAATTCGAAAATATCAGAAGTGAATTGGATAATCATCAGAGCACAGAACACATCGTCCGAAATAAATAAATAATATTCTGTGAAGCATTTTAAAGCCCACAAATACACCCAAAAATGAATCTTGACACAGAAATAGGAAGGAAATGAAATTTTCTCACCAAGTAATTTAGGCTCAACACCTATGCCCCCCTTGCATTCACAACATCAAAAATAAAAATAGAAATTCCACATTTTACCTATATATACAAAAATCCAACACTAAGTACTTTTAATTTTGCTCATTTTGTAAATACAATATTTATTTAGTTTATTGAATTTCGGGCGAATTTTTTTAAAAAGTTGTACAAGTCCACTTTCTGCAAACACATCTTTTTTTATTTTAAAAAGTATACTCCAATAATTCCACTCATATTATTCCCTTTACAATTTCCATGATATTCACTTGGAAAATCTGATTAAAGATACACACCAAGTAGTGAACTCCACATGATAAAAAAAGAGACTATAACCTTCTAACAAGACTACAAAAAATGTAGAAAAATTATTTTATGTGGTATTAAAAATCACCCTAATATAAGCAATTGTAATCAATAATAATGTTCATGATGCTGAAAACAGGTGAGCAAATGAAGTGTCAAGGCATGGAATTCGAATCAGGGTCCACACAACATGTGGGCGTTTCTGCAAAAGTGATTTTTAACATAAATATTCATAAAAAATGAAAGCAATGAGCTACGAAAATTTTACCTACATATACCAAAATCCCCCACTAAATGCTGTTAATTTTCCATCCTTTTTCAATACAAATTTATTTAATTTATGGAATTTCGGATGAATTTTTTTTTAAAAGTGGTATAGGTCCACTTCCTCAAAACACATCTTTTTTTACTTTATAAATTAAACAAAATACTATTTCTCTGCATTAAACACAATATTATTAACAACTGTAATCAATAATAATGTGCATGATGCTGAAAACAGGTGAGAAAATGAAGTATCAAGGAGTGGAATTCTAATCAGGTTCCAGACAACAATGAGGGTGTTTCTGAAAAAGTGATCTTTGACATAAATATTCATAAAAAATGAAAGCAATCAGCTACAAAAATTTTACCTACATATACCAAAATCCCAAACTAAATGCTATTAATTTTCCATCCTTTTTCAATACAAACTTAATAAATTTATTGAATTTCAGGCTCAATTATTTTTAATGTCCACTTTCAGGAAACACATCTTTTTTTCATTATTAATACCACAAAAAACTATTTCTCTGCATTAAACACAATATTATAAACAAATGTAATGAATAGTAATGTGCATGATGCTGAAAACAGGTGAGCAAATGAAGTGTCAAGGCATGTAATTTGAATCAGATTCCAGACAACATGAACGCGTTTCTACAAAAGTGGTTTTTGACATAAATATTCATAAAAAATGAAAGGAATCAGCTACGAAAATTTTACCTACATATACCAAAATCCCCCACTAAATGCTGTTAATTTTCCATCCTTTTTCAATACAAATTTATTTAATTTATGGAATTTCGGACGAATTTTTTTTTAAAAGTGGTATAAGTCCACTTCCCTGAAACACATCTGTTTTTAATTTATTAATTCCACAAAAAACTATTTCTCTGCATTAAACACAATATTATAAACAAATGTAATGAATAATAATCTGCATGATGCTGAAAACAGGTGAGCAAATGAAGAGTCAAGGTATGGAATTTGAATCAGGTTCCAGTCAACATGAAGGCGCTTCTGCAAAAGTGGTTTTTGACATAAATATTCATAAAAAAGGAAAGGAAAATGAGCTACGAAAATTTTACCTACATATACCAAATCCCCCACTAAATGCTGTTAATTTTCCTTCCTTTTTCAATACAAATATATTTAATTCATGGAATTTCAGACCAATGTTTTTTTAAAGTAGTACAAGTCCAACTTCCGCAAACATATTTTTTATATTTAGAAATTATACTCCATAAATTTGCTACTTAATTTTCTGAAAGTAGAAACACTGTTAATGACATAAACATGTTTGATAGACTACTAGAATTTTGGGCAATGGTAATAAAAAGTGAAAATGGCACATACAATTCAAGTTATCTGAGTATTGCTTGAAGAAATACTGAAACAAAGCATTTTTAGTACATTTTACCCTGTTTAATAAAAATCTCATAAATGAATTGGTTTAATTCACATGCCATATTCAATACTTGATAAGTCTTTGATTTTCCCATTTTCTTGATTTCTGAAGGTGGTGTGGGTCCATTTGGGGCATTGAAAAATATTAATTTATTTTAACTAATAATTTAATACAGCTTTGTCAGCAGTATGCCTCATGACAAGAGAGATTATAAGCAAATTCTGTTGGTAACAAAAAAAAATTTAAAGAATAAACCTTTTTAGGAAAATTACAATCAAAGCATGTTAATCATATAGCAACACCAAAACTCTTTTGAATGACTCGGGCACATCTTATTTACAACAAGAATTACTTTCAAGGTTAAAAAAAAAGGAAAAAACTTTCCATTCTGTAGAGAAAAAGGGACATTATCAAACTGACACATTACTTTGTATGTTTCTTGTTGGAGGTGCATTAAAAAATTTAATGTTATATTAGTCTTTGCTTTTTTCCCCCAACATAATACCGGATTGGCTTTTAAATAAACAATAAATTGGGGCCAAGCAAAATTTTACACAATTACCTACGTCAGGAGAAAATACAACATATGGTCTGGGGCCATCATGACTTAAATGTACTTTGATGTAACTTAATTTTTCCGTCAACAGCTCATTCATTTTAGGAGATTAGGCTAAAGTTCCTTGAAGAGACTATCAATAGTAATGCCTAAAAAAAGAAGAATACAATTAAATTAAAATTAAAATAAATCTATTAATGCAAAATAGAAAAAAAATAAAAGGAGCACTTTTAATATTCAATAAACCAAAAATGACAGATAAAAATGAAACATAAAAAATAACACTACCTAGTAATGTTTACCCAGACCAATAAAATTCTCAGCTACATTTCCCAATGTTAATAATGTTTAGAAATTGATCCATGTTAATTATGTATCATTTCTCTAAGTGCCAGAAGTGTATATAATTCCAACACATCTTAAAAGGATGCCTCACGAAAAAGTTCAGATGCATATGGCTTAAAACAAGCCAAATAAAATTTGAAAAAAAAAAGCAAATTATATTTCCCACTGGTAGCCTAACACATTTGCAAATGTATCAATTCGAAAATATCAGAAGTGAATTGGATAATCATCAGAGCACAGAACACATCGTCCGAAATAAATAAATAATATTCTGTGAAGCATTTTAAAGCCCACAAATACACCCAAAAATGAATCTTGACACAGAAATAGGAAGGAAATGAAATTTTCTCACCAAGTAATTTAGGCTCAACACCTATGCCCCCCTTGCATTCACAACATCAAAAATAAAAATAGAAATTCCACATTTTACCTATATATACAAAAATCCAACACTAAGTACTTTTAATTTTGCTCATTTTGTAAATACAATATTTATTTAGTTTATTGAATTTCGGGCGAATTTTTTTAAAAAGTTGTACAAGTCCACTTTCTGCAAACACATCTTTTTTTATTTTAAAAAGTATACTCCAATAATTCCACTCATATTATTCCCTTTACAATTTCCATGATATTCACTTGGAAAATCTGATTAAAGATACACACCAAGTAGTGAACTCCACATGATAAAAAAAGAGACTATAACCTTCTAACAAGACTACAAAAAATGTAGAAAAATTATTTTATGTGGTATTAAAAATCACCCTAATATAAGCAATTGTAATCAATAATAATGTTCATGATGCTGAAAACAGGTGAGCAAATGAAGTGTCAAGGCATGGAATTCGAATCAGGGTCCACACAACATGTGGGCGTTTCTGCAAAAGTGATTTTTAACATAAATATTCATAAAAAATGAAAGCAATGAGCTACGAAAATTTTACCTACATATACCAAAATCCCCCACTAAATGCTGTTAATTTTCCATCCTTTTTCAATACAAATTTATTTAATTTATGGAATTTCGGATGAATTTTTTTTTAAAAGTGGTATAGGTCCACTTCCTCAAAACACATCTTTTTTTACTTTATAAATTAAACAAAATACTATTTCTCTGCATTAAACACAATATTATTAACAACTGTAATCAATAATAATGTGCATGATGCTGAAAACAGGTGAGAAAATGAAGTATCAAGGAGTGGAATTCTAATCAGGTTCCAGACAACAATGAGGGTGTTTCTGAAAAAGTGATCTTTGACATAAATATTCATAAAAAATGAAAGCAATCAGCTACAAAAATTTTACCTACATATACCAAAATCCCAAACTAAATGCTATTAATTTTCCATCCTTTTTCAATACAAACTTAATAAATTTATTGAATTTCAGGCTCAATTATTTTTAATGTCCACTTTCAGGAAACACATCTTTTTTTCATTATTAATACCACAAAAAACTATTTCTCTGCATTAAACACAATATTATAAACAAATGTAATGAATAGTAATGTGCATGATGCTGAAAACAGGTGAGCAAATGAAGTGTCAAGGCATGTAATTTGAATCAGATTCCAGACAACATGAACGCGTTTCTACAAAAGTGGTTTTTGACATAAATATTCATAAAAAATGAAAGGAATCAGCTACGAAAATTTTACCTACATATACCAAAATCCCCCACTAAATGCTGTTAATTTTCCATCCTTTTTCAATACAAATTTATTTAATTTATGGAATTTCGGACGAATTTTTTTTTAAAAGTGGTATAAGTCCACTTCCCTGAAACACATCTGTTTTTAATTTATTAATTCCACAAAAAACTATTTCTCTGCATTAAACACAATATTATAAACAAATGTAATGAATAATAATCTGCATGATGCTGAAAACAGGTGAGCAAATGAAGAGTCAAGGTATGGAATTTGAATCAGGTTCCAGTCAACATGAAGGCGCTTCTGCAAAAGTGGTTTTTGACATAAATATTCATAAAAAAGGAAAGGAAAATGAGCTACGAAAATTTTACCTACATATACCAAATCCCCCACTAAATGCTGTTAATTTTCCTTCCTTTTTCAATACAAATATATTTAATTCATGGAATTTCAGACCAATGTTTTTTTAAAGTAGTACAAGTCCAACTTCCGCAAACATATTTTTTATATTTAGAAATTATACTCCATAAATTTGCTACTTAATTTTCTGAAAGTAGAAACACTGTTAATGACATAAACATGTTTGATAGACTACTAGAATTTTGGGCAATGGTAATAAAAAGTGAAAATGGCACATACAATTCAAGTTATCTGAGTATTGCTTGAAGAAATACTGAAACAAAGCATTTTTAGTACATTTTACCCTGTTTAATAAAAATCTCATAAATGAATTGGTTTAATTCACATGCCATATTCAATACTTGATAAGTCTTTGATTTTCCCATTTTCTTGATTTCTGAAGGTGGTGTGGGTCCATTTGGGGCATTGAAAAATATTAATTTATTTTAACTAATAATTTAATACAGCTTTGTCAGCAGTATGCCTCATGACAAGAGAGATTATAAGCAAATTCTGTTGGTAACAAAAAAAAATTTAAAGAATAAACCTTTTTAGGAAAATTACAATCAAAGCATGTTAATCATATAGCAACACCAAAACTCTTTTGAATGACTGGGGCACATCTTATTTACAACAAGAATTACTTTCAAGATTAAAAAAAAAAGGAAAAAACTTTCCATTCTGTAGAGAAAAAGGGACATTATCAAACTGACACATTACTTTGTATGTTTCTTGTTGGAGGTGCATTAAAAAATTTAATGTTATATTAGTCTTTGCTTTTTTCCCCCAACATAATACCGGATTGGCTTTTAAATAAACAATAAAATGGGGCCAAGCAAAATTTTACACAATTACCTACGTCAGGAGAAAATACAACATATGGTCTGGGGCCATCATGACTTAAATGTACTTTGATGTAACTTAATTTTCCGTCAACAGCTCATTCATTTTAGGAGATTAGGCTAAAGTTCCTTGAAGAGACTATCAATAGTAATGCCTAAAAAAAGAAGAATACAATTAAATTAAAATTAAAATAAATCTATTAATGCAAAATAGAAAAAAAATAAAAGGAGCACTTTTAATATTCAATAAACCAAAAATGACAGATAAAAATGAAACATAAAAAATAACACTACCTAGTAATGTTTACCCAGACCAATAAAATTCTCAGCTACATTTCCCAATGTTAATAATGTTTAGAAATTGATCCATGTTAATTATGTATCATTTCTCTAAGTGCCAGAAGTGTATATAATTCCAACACATCTTAAAAGGATGCCTCACGAAAAAGTTCAGATGCATATGGCTTAAAACAAGCCAAATAAAATTTGAAAAAAAAAAGCAAATTATATTTCCCACTGGTAGCCTAACACATTTGCAAATGTATCAATTCGAAAATATCAGAAGTGAATTGGATAATCATCAGAGCACAGAACACATCGTCCGAAATAAATAAATAATATTCTGTGAAGCATTTTAAAGCCCACAAATACACCCAAAAATGAATCTTGACACAGAAATAGGAAGGAAATGAAATTTTCTCACCAAGTAATTTAGGCTCAACACCTATGCCCCCCTTGCATTCACAACATCAAAAATAAAAATAGAAATTCCACATTTTACCTATATATACAAAAATCCAACACTAAGTACTTTTAATTTTGCTCATTTTGTAAATACAATATTTATTTAGTTTATTGAATTTCGGGCGAATTTTTTTAAAAAGTTGTACAAGTCCACTTTCTGCAAACACATCTTTTTTTATTTTAAAAAGTATACTCCAATAATTCCACTCATATTATTCCCTTTACAATTTCCATGATATTCACTTGGAAAATCTGATTAAAGATACACACCAAGTAGTGAACTCCACATGATAAAAAAAGAGACTATAACCTTCTAACAAGACTACAAAAAATGTAGAAAAATTATTTTATGTGGTATTAAAAATCACCCTAATATAAGCAATTGTAATCAATAATAATGTTCATGATGCTGAAAACAGGTGAGCAAATGAAGTGTCAAGGCATGGAATTCGAATCAGGGTCCACACAACATGTGGGCGTTTCTGCAAAAGTGATTTTTAACATAAATATTCATAAAAAATGAAAGCAATGAGCTACGAAAATTTTACCTACATATACCAAAATCCCCCACTAAATGCTGTTAATTTTCCATCCTTTTTCAATACAAATTTATTTAATTTATGGAATTTCGGATGAATTTTTTTTTAAAAGTGGTATAGGTCCACTTCCTCAAAACACATCTTTTTTTACTTTATAAATTAAACAAAATACTATTTCTCTGCATTAAACACAATATTATTAACAACTGTAATCAATAATAATGTGCATGATGCTGAAAACAGGTGAGAAAATGAAGTATCAAGGAGTGGAATTCTAATCAGGTTCCAGACAACAATGAGGGTGTTTCTGAAAAAGTGATCTTTGACAAAAATATTCATAAAAAATGAAAGCAATCAGCTACAAAAATTTTACCTACATATACCAAAATCCCAAACTAAATGCTATTAATTTTCCATCCTTTTTCAATACAAATTAATAATTTATGGAATTTCAGGCCAATTATTTTTAATGTCCACTTTCAGGAAACACATCTTTTTTTCATTATTAATTCCACAAAAAACTATTTCTCTGCATTAAACACAATATTATAAACAAATGTAATGAATAATAATGTGCATGATGCTGAAAACAGGTGAGCAAATGAAGTGTCAAGGCATGGAATTTAATCAGGTTCCAGACAACATGAGGTGTTTCTGCAAAAGTGATTTTTGACATAAATATTCATAAAAAATGAAAGGAATCAGCTACGAAAATTTTACCTACATATACCAAAATCCCCCACTAAATGCTGTTAATTTTCCATCCTTTTTCAATACAAATTTATTTAATTTATGGAATTTCGGACGAATTTTTTTTTTAAAGTGGTATAAGTCCACTTCCCTGAAACACATCTGTTTTTAATTTATTAATTCCACAAAAAACTATTTCTCTGCATTAAACACAATATTATAAACAAATGTAATGAATAATAATCTGCATGATGCTGAAAACAGGTGAGCAAATGAAGTGTCAAGGCATGGAATTTGAATCAGATTCCAGATAACATAAGTCATAAGTTAAAAATCACCCTAATATAAGCAATTGTAATCAATAATAATGTTCATGATGCTGAAAACAGGTGAGCAAATGAAGAGTCAAGGTATGGAATTTGAATCAGGTTCCAGTCAACAATGAGGGTGTTTCTGAAAAAGTGATCTTTGACATAAATATTCATAAAAAATGAAAGCAATAGGCTACAAAAATTTTACCTACATATACCAAAATCCCCCACTAAATGCTATTAATTTTCCATCCTTTTTCAATACAAATTTAATAAATTTATGGAATTTCAGGCTCAATTTTTTTTAATGTCCACTTTCAGGAAACACATATTTTTTCATTATTAATACCACAAAAAACTATTTCTCTGCATTAAACACAATATTATAAACAAATGTAATGAATAGTAATGTGCATGATGCTGAAAACAGGTGAGCAAATGAAGTGTCAAGGCATGTAATTTGAATCAGATTCCAGACAACATGAATGCGTTTCTACAAAAGTGGTTTTTGACATAAATATTCATAAAAAATTAAAGGAATCAGCTACCAAAATTTTACCTACATATATGAAAATCCCCCACTAAATGCTGTTAATTTTCCATCCTTTTTCAATACAAATTTATTTAATTTATGTAAATTCAAACGAATTTTTTTTTAAAAGTGGTATAAGTCCACTTCCTCAAAACTCATCTGTTTTTACTTTATTAATTCCACGAAAAACTATTTCTCTGCATTAAACACAATACTATAAACAAATGTAATGAATAATAATGTGCATGATGCTGAAAACAGGTGAGCAAATGAAGAGTCAAGGTATGGAATTTGAATCAGGTTCCAGTCAACAACGAGGGTGTTTCTGAAAAAGTGATCTTTGACATAAATATTCATAAAAAATGAAAGCAATAAGCTACAAAAATTTTACCTACATATATTAAAATCCAACACTAAATGCTATTAATTTTCCATCCTTTTTCAATACAAACTTAATAAATTTATGGAATTTCAGGCTCAATTTTTTTTAATGTCCACTTTCAGGAAACAGATCTTTTTTTCATTTTTATTACCCCAAAAAACTATTTCTCTGCATTAAACACAATATTATAAACAAATGTAATGAATAGTAATGTGCATGATGCTGCAAACAGGTGAGCAAATGAAGTTTCAAGGCATGGAATTTGAATCAGATTCCAGACAACATGAACGCGTTTCTACAAAAGTGGTTTTTGACATAAATATTCATAAAAAATTAAAGGAATCAGCTACGAAAATTTTACCTACATATATTAAAATCCCCCAATAAATGCTGTTAATTTTCCATCCTTTTTCAATACAAATTTATTTAATTTATGTAAATTCAAACGAATTTTTTTTTAAAAGTGGTATAAGTCCACTTCCTCAAAACTCATCTGTTTTTACTTTATTAATTCCACGAAAAACTATTTATCTGCATTAAACACAATATTATAAACAAATGTAATTAATAAAAATGTGCATGATGCTGAAAACAGGTGAGAAAATGAAGTATCAAGGAGTGGAATTCTAATCAGGTTCCAGACAACAATGAGGGCGTTTCTGCAAAAGTGATTTTTGACATAAATATTCATAAAAAATTAAAGCAATCAGCTACAAAAATTTTACCTACATATACCAAAATCCCCCACTAAATGCTGTTAATTTTCCTCCCTTTTTCAATACAAATTTATTTAATTTATGGAGTTTCGGACAAATTTTAGTCCACTTCAAGGAAACACATCTGTTTTTACTTTATTAATTTCCCAAAAAACTATTTCTCTGCATTAATCACATAATTATAAACAACTGTAATCAAGAATAATGATCATGATGCTGAAAACAGGTGAGCAAATGAAGTGTCAAGGCATGGAATTTGAATCAGGTTCCAGTCAACAACGAGGGTGTTTCTGAAAAAGTGATCTTTGACATAAATATTCATAAAAAATGAAAGCAATAAGCTACAAAAATTTTACCTACATATACCAAAATCCCCCACTAAATGCTATTAATTTTCCATCCTTTTTCAATACAAACTTAATAAATTTATGGAATTTCAGGCTCAATTTTTTTTAATGTCCACTTTCAGGAAATACATCTTTTTTTCATTATTATTACCACAAGAAACTATTTCTCTGCATTAAACACAATATTATAAACAAATGTAATGAATAGTAATGTGCAAGATGCTGAAAACAGGTGAGCAAATGAAGTGTCAAGGCATGTAATTTGAATCAGATTCCAGACAACATGAATGCGTTTCTACAAAAGTGGTTTTTGACATAAATATTCATAAAAAATTAAAGGAATCAGCTACCAAAATTTTACCTACATATATGAAAATCCCCCACTAAATGCTGTTAATTTTCCATCCTTTTTCAATACAAATTTATTTAATTTATGTAAATTCAAACGAATTTTTTTTTAAAAGTGGTATAAGTCCACTTCCTCAAAACTCATCTGTTTTTACTTTATTAATTCCACGAAAAACTATTTCTCTGCATTAAACACAATACTATAAACAAATGTAATGAATAATAATGTGCATGATGCTGAAAACAGGTGAGCAAATGAAGAGTCAAGGTATGGAATTTGAATCAGGTTCCAGTCAACAACGAGGGTGTTTCTGAAAAAGTGATCTTTGACATAAATATTCATAAAAAATGAAAGCAATAAGCTACAAAAATTTTACCTACATATATTAAAATCCCCACTAAATGCTATTAATTTTCCATCCTTTTTCAATACAAACTTAATAAATTTATGGAATTTCAGGCTCAATTTTTTTTAATGTCCACTTTCAGGAAACAGATCTTTTTTTCATTTTTATTACCCCAAAAAACTATTTCTCTGCATTAAACACAATATTATAAACAAATGTAATGAATAGTAATGTGCATGATGCTGCAAACAGGTGAGCAAATGAAGTTTCAAGGCATGGAATTTGAATCAGATTCCAGACAACATGAACGCGTTTCTACAAAAGTGGTTTTTGACATAAATATTCATAAAAAATTAAAGGAATCAGCTACGAAAATTTTACCTACATATATTAAAATCCCCAATAAATGCTGTTAATTTTCCATCCTTTTTCAATACAAATTTATTTAATTTATGTAAATTCAAACGAATTTTTTTTTAAAAGTGGTATAAGTCCACTTCCTCAAAACTCATCTGTTTTTACTTTATTAATTCCACGAAAAACTATTTATCTGCATTAAACACAATATTATAAACAAATGTAATGAATAGTAATGTGCAAGATGCTGAAAACAGGTGAGAAAATGAAGTATCAAGGAGTGGAATTCTAATCAGGTTCCAGACAACAATGAGGGCGTTTCTGCAAAAGTGATTTTTGACATAAATATTCATAAAAAATAAAGCAATCAGCTACAAAAATTTTACCTACATATACCAAAATCCCCCACTAAATGCTGTTTAATTTTCCTACCCTTTTTTCAATACAAATTTATTTTAATATTATGAAAAAAGTGAAAAAGTGATCTTTGACATAAATATTCATAAAAAATGAAAGCAATAAGCTACAAAAATTTTACCTACATATACAAATCCCCCACTAAATGCTATTAATTTTCCATCCTTTTTCAATACAAACTTAATAAATTTATGGAATTTCAGGCTCAATTTTTTTTAATGTCCACTTTCAGGAAACACATCTTTTTTTCATTATTATTACCACAAGAAACTATTTCTCTGCATTAAACACAATATTATAAACAAATGTAATGAATAGTAATGTGCAAGATGCTGAAAACAGGTGAGCAAATGAAGTGTCAAGGCATGTAATTTGAATCAGATTCCAGACAACATGAATGCGTTTCTACAAAAGTGGTTTTTGACATAAATATTCATAAAAAATTAAAGGAATCAGCTACCAAAATTTTACCTACATATATGAAAATCCCCCACTAAATGCTGTTAATTTTCCATCCTTTTTCAATACAAATTTATTTAATTTATGTAAATTCAAACGAATTTTTTTTTAAAAGTGGTATAAGTCCACTTCCTCAAAACTCATCTGTTTTTACTTTATTAATTCCACGAAAAACTATTTCTCTGCATTAAACACAATACTATAAACAAATGTAATGAATAATAATGTGCATGATGCTGAAAACAGGTGAGCAAATGAAGAGTCAAGGTATGGAATTTGAATCAGGTTCCAGTCAACAACGAGGGTGTTTCTGAAAAAGTGATCTTTGACATAAATATTCATAAAAAATGAAAGCAATAAGCTACAAAAATTTTACCTACATATATTAAAATCCAACACTAAATGCTATTAATTTTCCATCCTTTTTCAATACAAACTTAATAAATTTATGGAATTTCAGGCTCAATTTTTTTTAATGTCCACTTTCAGGAAACAGATCTTTTTTTCATTTTTATTACCCCAAAAAACTATTTCTCTGCATTAAACACAATATTATAAACAAATGTAATGAATAGTAATGTGCATGATGCTGCAAACAGGTGAGCAAATGAAGTTTCAAGGCATGGAATTTGAATCAGATTCCAGACAACATGAACGCGTTTCTACAAAAGTGGTTTTTGACATAAATATTCATAAAAAATTAAAGGAATCAGCTACGAAAATTTTACCTACATATATTAAAATCCCCCAATAAATGCTGTTAATTTTCCATCCTTTTTCAATACAAATTTATTTAATTTATGTAAATTCAAACGAATTTTTTTTTAAAAGTGGTATAAGTCCACTTCCTCAAAACTCATCTGTTTTTACTTTATTAATTCCACGAAAAACTATTTATCTGCATTAAACACAATATTATAAACAAATGTAATTAATAAAAATGTGCATGATGCTGAAAACAGGTGAGAAAATGAAGTATCAAGGAGTGGAATTCTAATCAGGTTCCAGACAACAATGAGGGCGTTTCTGCAAAAGTGATTTTTGACATAAATATTCATAAAAAATTAAAGCAATCAGCTACAAAAATTTTACCTACATATACCAAAATCCCCCACTAAATGCTGTTAATTTTCCTCCCTTTTTCAATACAAATTTATTTAATTTATGGAGTTTCGGACAAATTTTAGTCCACTTCAAGGAAACACATCTGTTTTTACTTTATTAATTTCCCAAAAAACTATTTCTCTGCATTAATCACATAATTATAAACAACTGTAATCAAGAATAATGATCATGATGCTGAAAACAGGTGAGCAAATGAAGTGTCAAGGCATGGAATTTGAATCAGGTTCCAGTCAACAACGAGGGTGTTTCTGAAAAAGTGATCTTTGACATAAATATTCATAAAAAATGAAAGCAATAAGCTACAAAAATTTTACCTACATATACCAAAATCCCCCACTAAATGCTATTAATTTTCCATCCTTTTTCAATACAAACTTAATAAATTTATGGAATTTCAGGCTCAATTTTTTTTAATGTCCACTTTCAGGAAACACATCTTTTTTTCATTATTATTACCACAAGAAACTATTTCTCTGCATTAAACACAATATTATAAACAAATGTAATGAATAGTAATGTGCAAGATGCTGAAAACAGGTGAGCAAATGAAGTGTCAAGGCATGCAATTTGAATCAGATTCCAGACAACATGAATGCGTTTCTACAAAAGTGGTTTTTGACATAAATATTCAGAAAAAATTAAAGGAATCAGCTACCAAAAATTTTACCTACATATATCAAAATCCCCCACTAAATGCTGTTAATTTTCCATCCTTTTTCAATACAAATTTATTTAATTTATGTAAATTCAAACGAATTTTTTTTTAAAAGTGGTATAAGTCCACTTCCTCAAAACTCATCTGTTTTTACTTTATTAATTCCACGAAAAACTATTTCTCTGCATTAAACACAATACTATAAACAAATGTAATGAATAATAATGTGCATGATGCTGAAAACAGGTGAGCAAATGAAGAGTCAAGGTATGGAATTTGAATCAGGTTCCAGTCAACAACGAGGGTGTTTCTGAAAAAGTGATCTTTGACATAAATATTCATAAAAAATGAAAGCAATAAGCTACAAAAATTTTACCTACATATATTAAAATCCCCCACTAAATGCTATTAATTTTCCATCCTTTTTCAATACAAACTTAATAAATTTATGGAATTTCAGGCTCAATTTTTTTTAATGTCCACTTTCAGGAAACACATCTTTTTTTCATTATTAATACCACAAAAAACTATTTCTCTGCATTAAACACAATATTATAAACAAATGTAATGAATAGTAATGTGCAAGATGCTGAAAACAGGTGAGCAAATGAAGTGTCAAGGCATGTAATTTGAATCAGATTCCAGACAACATGAAGCGTTTCTACAAAAGTGGTTTTTGACATAAATATTCATAAAAAATTAAAGGAATCAGCTACGAAAATTTTACCTGCATATATTAAAATCCCCCACTAAATGCTGTTAATTTTCCATCCTTTTTCAATACAAATTTATTTAATTTATGGAATTTCGGACGAATTTTTTTTTTAAAGTGGTATAAGTCCACTTCCCTGAAACACATCTGTTTTTACTTTATTAATTCCACGAAAAACTATTTCTCTGCATTAAACACAATACTATAAACAAATGTAATGAATAATAATGTGCATGATGCTGAAAACAGGTGAGCAAATGAAGAGTCAAGGTATGGAATTTGAATCAGGTTCCAGTCAACAACGAGGGTGTTTCTGAAAAAGTGATCTTTGACATAAATATTCATAAAAAATGAAAGCAATAAGCTACAAAAATTTTACCTACATATATTAAAATCCAACACTAAATGCTATTAATTTTCCATCCTTTTTCAATACAAACTTAATAAATTTATGGAATTTCAGGCTCAATTTTTTTTAATGTCCACTTTCAGGAAACAGATCTTTTTTTCATTTTTATTACCCCAAAAAACTATTTCTCTGCATTAAACACAATATTATAAACAAATGTAATGAATAGTAATGTGCATGATGCTGCAAACAGGTGAGCAAATGAAGTTTCAAGGCATGGAATTTGAATCAGATTCCAGACAACATGAACGCGTTTCTACAAAAGTGGTTTTTGACATAAATATTCATAAAAAATTAAAGGAATCAGCTACGAAAATTTTACCTACATATATTAAAATCCCCCAATAAATGCTGTTAATTTTCCATCCTTTTTCAATACAAATTTATTTAATTTATGTAAATTCAAACGAATTTTTTTTTAAAAGTGGTATAAGTCCACTTCCTCAAAACTCATCTGTTTTTACTTTATTAATTCCACGAAAAACTATTTATCTGCATTAAACACAATATTATAAACAAATGTAATTAATAAAAATGTGCATGATGCTGAAAACAGGTGAGAAAATGAAGTATCAAGGAGTGGAATTCTAATCAGGTTCCAGACAACAATGAGGGCGTTTCTGCAAAAGTGATTTTTGACATAATATTCATAAAAAATTAAAGCAATCAGCTACAAAAATTTTACCTACATATACCAAAATCCCCCACTAAATGCTGTTAATTTTCCTCCTTTTTCAAATACAAAT
>BMAO01011412.1:0-39566 GCA_019973975.1 Trichonephila clavata | reverse complement strand
GTTGCCGCTGCATGTTCTAAAATGATGGGAAACGGGTTATGGTGCGTGACTGTACAGCATTATGAGGCGTCGGAAACGTTACTTACATACATCAGTGATAAGAGACTTATCTGACCAGCGAGAAAGATATAATGCCCAGTCATATTTATCTGATATTTATTATCATTATTGATTGATGATTAATTTAATTGATTATTGATATATAGAGGTTGTCATCTGCCTACCGAGCGCGCTTGGCGCACCGTTTATCGTTGGTGGTTATTATTAACCACTTTGCATGGGAGGTGTTTGCGTTGCGGCGTTGTGACTTTGTTAAGGTTGAGGGTAACCTGCCGAATTTCATTCGTCAGCAATCAGAGAACACCGCAGTTGAATCGCATTTGGGTCTTGCTATCACGAATGTCGGCTACCAAAGCCGGGTATGAAGGTGTTACTTCTATTCTTTGCCATCAAGTTTCATTGGGAAGTCCAGAGCAATGCAACAGAACTTTCAGGATGCCGTCGGTTGCTAGATTTTGGTAAGCCTGACTTGTTTTTGACTTTCACTTGTAACCTGCGGAAAGACCAAAGACAACCTTTCCTGGACAGCCTCATGATCGTCCTGACTTAGTTGCACTTATTAATGTTGTTACTTTGCAAGATTAAAAACTATTTTTGGTCGTATACAGGCATATTCATGTCATAGCTTCAGAAGAGAGGACCACTGCATGGGATGTTATGCGTACATGCCTGATCAAATGCATTGTTGTCGAATCTATGGTCTGACCTTGTGGTGTTTTACCCCGCTTCTGTGGTATTGGTTGGATGGATGGTACTTACTTTTTGCTTTTATCTGAACGCAGTTTCTGTGTATTAAGCGATTTGACGATTTGGCACAAAATTGAGATTTTGGTGTTCATTTTGGAAAGCATTTTGGATTATGATATATTCTTCAGTTGGTTTTATAAATCACTATTGACATATCACATTAATAAAATGTCACTTTTCTTTATCAATGTTCTTTTAATTTCCGAAATTATAAATCAATACATTAAATGAAATTTTGTGGTTTTGTTGATTCTTTCAACTTCTTTTCGTGTAATAAGTAAGCTGATTTGCGTAAATACATTATGAAAAAGCTATTTAATTTCAAATGATTCCTGAAATTAAACATGTGAAGTATTACTAACGTAAGATAAGTGTATTACATAGTCCACTATTAAAACAGTTTTGCGGTAAACACTTATTTGGCAGTGACTGTGGAGGATTATGTGCAGTTTTTATGTAAACACTTATTTTGTACACGGAGTGACATGTGAAACAGGGTCTCAAGTCTCACTCATTTTCTTTAAAACTGGCAATCAAAAGTCAATTTTTGAAGTGTCTGATGTGCCTGATACCCTTAAAATTTAAAATGAAAATAACAAGATATGATGCATAATCAATTGTTGTACAGTTTTACATTAAAAATGTAGCATTAATAACTAAGATAATGTATACATAATCAACTATTAAAGTCAGTTTTATGTAATCTATTTCTTGGCAACGTAATCAAAAGTCAATTCTTAGCACATGTGCTCTGGCAATTCTAAAATTCAAAATGTGAGATGACACGTAAGATGGCGGCATAAGACAATCAACTATTAAAACAGTTTTGTAAACACTTATTTTATAAGTACTGTGGAGGACACGTGAAACAGAGTCCTCGCCCTCACTCTGAAACAAATAAATACATTGATTCAATGCACAGGCTAATGGTTCCTACCACAATTTTTCGGAACAGAGCGAAGAATGTTACAAAATTATTTCTAAATTATAACCATTAATAGTTGTATGAATTTTGATACAACTATTCCAGCGTAATGTTTACAGTGTATCATACTCGCTATCTTAAAGTTGTTATTTAACTTCAAAATATTTTTCCTGTTTATGAAACATACTGTAATTTTGGTTTTTCATTATATCACATATAAAGTATTTTTGCATGGGAAAATATTTACACGGGTATAAAATAATTTGCGTTAATTAACAAGTTTTTATCAACACCTGCCATTATCTGAAAACAATAAAATCCGATATCTGGCTTTTTCTTAAAAACAGGTCTGAAATTTAAAAGATAAATTTTGATTCTGAAAATATGCATTAATTTCTAAACCGCAATTCGCAAAAGTCAATTTCTTTTAAAATGTATTGATGCTGGCACCCTTGAAAATTCTTAAAACGTAGATTGATGACACGTAAGATAAGTGTACACACATCAATTATTAAAACAGTTCTTTATGCAAACACTTATTTGTGTAATAGAGTGAATGTAAACAGTCCCTGCCCTCACTTGAACCAGCGAAATAACATTTAATGCATTGCGGCCAATGGTTCCACTACAATTTTTCCAATACAAAGGTAGTTTAATGCTACAAAATTAAATAAATGGATACTGGTTATTTATCAATTTATTTATCATGTTTTTAACTGTTAGAAAAGGTTTATCTGAAGTTAAATACATAATTTCAGAAAGACTAATAGCAATGTTCATCACCATATACTTCATTATTAATTTCGTCAGTCTATTTCCCCGAGCCCCTAATACTTCCCCTACATTCTATTACAAAAGTAATTTAATTTCAAAGTATTTTTCTTTGTTTTACTGGAACATAACATCATTTTGTAATACATTTTTCATTTATATAATTAATTTCTTACAGCAATATTTATCTAACATGAAAATATTTTACACATTACGTACCCATACTGAAATGAAACATAATTAAATCATGAAATAGCTGTATTTTACAAGTTACATTTTGTTACTTATTATATTGCTATTTCATAACTGTGTCATGATCTCACAAGCCCACCTCATTTTATATAATTATTATAGTTTTTGATCATCTCAGAAATTTCATACCACTGAATTATTGAATAATAATAATTTATGTAATCTTTATAAAATTATTTCTTTGAATATGTGAAACATTTTATATATGTAAAATAATGACAAAACATAGTTGTTACATATTTTTAAAAATATTATAAAACTGATTTATCTTTATTTTTAAAATTTATTTCCAAAAAGACACTTTATGAATTTCATTTAATATTTTGTATTGCTTTTTATCAATGCAATATATGTATGGACTGGTAAAAAGCCCGCAACGTCAGCCTTGAAAGTTACAGGTAATTTATTCATATTCAACTCAGCATTAAGAATTCGATTGAATTGAGCATTTATCTGCACCGTCACCTCGTTGATAAAAAGGCAGAACCTATCTAATTTGTATTTCTTTAAAATCTCAAATTAGCGATAGAACATGTTTGCTCTTTGTACTCAACCTGCGGGATTTCAAACCAATTTTGTGATCTCTACCCGTAATGGAACATGCACAAATTTCAAGTCTAAATCTAACAGCAAAGTTTTATTATAATTGATCCTAATCTGTTGAGACACCAAAATTATCATTTTTATGATTTCACCAACAAAGAAATGCAAACCAAATCATTATTATAGTCCTTGTAGCTCGAAAAAGTATTTACGTCCCAGTAACTTCTGTAATCGAATCCTGACGGTTTAAATTATCTGATTCCTATTCAACAAAGAAACATGTTGACAAATTTTGGCATATGTTCAATAATAAAATGAATTTTTCAGAATCCCTTGACCCCTGCAAACATCTTTGGGGTCAATTTTTCATTTACTTTGTTAGAGGAACTTATTTATGAAAAGTAAACGGCGCTACCAATTGCCTAAGCAGGATGATCGGCAGTTAAAATGGAACATGACGATGCCTTTAATTTCCTGAAATTAACTGAGAAGATATTCGCGAAACCTATTTTGTGAAGTGGTTCAGCCATTTAAAGGATTCTGCCATCAAATTTCAACACTGTACGTCTAACAGTTTAAAATGTAGATACCTTGTCTATAATCGCCATTTGAGCCCTGCAACGCCACTTTGGCCTGCGCCACAAACCATTTTGTGGGAATACCGGTGAAAGGGGAATTCAGCAAAATTTACATCAGTCCACTAATTAAATGCAAAATACATTTAACAATTCTTGAACTTCATCACCAGGGTCGATACAAATGTTTGCAGTATTTTGTATGTGCGCGAGAGAACTGCTAACCAAATTTCAAGATCAGAGTCTATTAAAAGAAATATTTATATCTGCTCAACCGCAACATCCCGATCACCTTTCCAAACCTGTTTTAGAAGCGGACATTACTCATGAGCAAACATTCTACCAAGCAGAATGTTATTGCAAACGAAAATATTTATCTTTACGCCACTTATTCCCAACATACTTAGAGGTCTGTTTTCACAAAACATTATAGTTGATTCTACTATATGAAAGAAAATATCTTTATCAAATATAAAGACTGTGCGTCTAATATTTTAAAATGGAACAATTATCTATAACGCCCCTAAACTCCTCAACGCCACTTAAAGTACTTTTCACGAAACCTATTTAGCGTATCTCACCCTATAAGAGAAATCGCTATTAAGTTTTGACCGTACGTCTGAATAACTGCAGAATTATAACGCCCTAAACCCCTGCCCCGCAAATTTCAGTCACTTTCCTCAAACCTATTTCAGAAGCGGATATTACCCAGGGAAAGAAACCTATTCACCAGACTCAGCAGGTAGGTATGTTTAAAACTGATATATTATCCATGCCCTTAATCCCGCAACACCACTTAGAAATCTGTTTACAAACCTGTTTGTAACTGATCATTATTCTACGAAAGGAATCTATATATCAAATTTAAAGACAGTGCGGCCGCCAGTTGGTAACAGGAATACTATCTGCACGTTCTTCTAAGCCCCTGCAACGCCACTTTGGGGCCGGATTTTCAGCATACCCGATTTGGTAGCGGATCTTATTCTGAAAGGAATCCGCTACCCAATTTCAAGATTTGGCATCAAGTAGTTTAAACATGGAAACAATTTACATAAAGCTCCTAACTGCCCGTAACGCCCCTCGTTTTGAATTTCGGAAAATCTCTTTAGCTGGATACCTACTTCTATCAAAGGAACATGTCTACCAACCAAGTCTGTAGGTTGAATAGTTCTGCAGATTGCATTAGTCAGTCAGGTCAGCCAGTGAGTGATTTGGCTTTTCTCCTTTATATATAGATAAGATCCGCTTAGGACCCAAAACCTGACCTTGCAGGGGCCAGTTATTTTCCGTTACGCCACCAGCACTCCATAAAGCCGCGACTGAGGAAGATTAATTATAATCATTCTTTACCTACATATTATTACAAATATTCATCGGTGAAAACTGCTTTTACTCCACACCGGAAAATGACATTTATTAATGGATAAGAATGAACAGATGATTACACGAAGACAAATTGACGTATATACACAAAGAAATATCAAAACAGCTTATTTACAATAGTACAAAACGCACTCGTTATAAGCAAGCTTTATAAAACGTTTCAAAAACTGCTCTCTAGTACAGTTTCGCTAACAGGAATCTTGTAACAAATATAGGTATTTCTAAATGCACAAGCAGGTTCTCTGATCTCTGACTGATTCTGAACTGACATTTGTTGCAAGCGCACTTTGGTACAGCCTCCCTCATGGTAATTTCTAGGCTGGGGCTCGATTCTAGAACCTTCTCGATTGTACCTGGACGATATCGTACTTTCCGCCAAATTTGTCATCAACTGTGACAAAGTCGCCAATCTGTTATTCCCCGTTCCACCTTCATTGTCCAGTTTTTAATTTCAGACCGAGAAGCGAACTTTAATTTTTGATGCGTAAAGATTTTACTCTCGGTTGCTGGATATTTGCTGGAGTGATTGTGAAAAGGGACAGAAATCGCTTATAAGTCGGGGAAGTGCTGTTTGATTGAACCAATTGAACGCATTGGGGTGTCTTTCGCTAGCCTCGTCTTTCTGGGGTCCAACTTGCAGCAGCACTAAGACGCCCGTCAGCATACCAGCAAGTCTTATTTAGGACTTCATTCAGAATAACTGGCGATTCTGCCCACTGTCAAAGTCTCAGCTCGTTGTGCGGAAATCTGATGATTACCTATATATATAAAGGAGAAAAGGACCTACCTACTGACTGACTGACTGACTGACTAATCACGAATTCTCTGAACCAATCAACCTACAGACTTGAAATTTGGCAGTATGTTCTGACAGAGTAGACATCAGCCAAGAAACGGATTTCCGAAATTCGGAAACGGCAAGAGGGGTTATGCGCTAATACACTGTTCTGCTGCTTAAACCACTTGATGCGGCAATCTGAATTGGGTGTTGATTCTTCAGATATAGAGATCCGCCACAAATGAGTTTGGTGAAAATCGACCCCAAGCGGGCGTTTGCAGGGGCTTAGCGTTATAGATAATTATTTCCATTTTAAACTATTTGACGCACTGTCAAATTCTGATATATAGATTCCCTGTAGAATAATGATCAGTTACAAAACGGGTTTTGCAGGAACAGACCCTGGCGGCGTTGCAGGACCGCGGGCGTAGGTTTAGATAATGACATATCTCGTTTTAATCCATTTACCCACCTGCTTGAAAATTGGTAGGCAAGTTTTCCTGAGCAATATCCGCCACAAAATGGGTTTGGAAAATTGACCCCTAAGGGGTAAGCAGGGCGGGGGCTGGCGTTATAAATCTTATTTTATTATTAGACGTACAGTCTTGAAACTTAGTGCGATTCCTCATAGGCAGAGATACGCTAAAATGAGTTTCGTGAAAATTGCCCCTGGCGGTTGCGGGACCCAGGCGTTATAGATAATTATTTCCCTTTAAACTATTAGACGCACAGTCCTTTATTTGATAAAGAGATTTCATAGAGTAGAGATCAGCTATAAGAGAAGGTTTTGTGAAACAGACTTAAGTATGTTGCAGGAATATGGCGGCGAGATAATAAGCTTTCGTTTTTAAATTATTTCATTCCACTTGCTTGAAAAATTGGTGGTGGAATGTTTCTTTCGAGTAAATATCCGCAAAATGGGTTTGGGAAAATTGAATTTCATGAGTGTTGGTAAGGGGGTTTACAAGCGTTATAAATCTTGGTTTTTAAGTTATTACACGTACAGTCTTGAAAAGGGAACTTAGTGTTGCGATACCTATAGGTAGAGATACGCAGTCGGGTTTCAGAAAATTGTCTCATGGCGCGGTGACCAGCGTTATAGGATAATTATTTTATTTTTAAACTATTAACGCAACCCTTTATCGGATAAAAGAGATTTCTTTCATAGGAGTAGAGATCAGCTATAAGGTTTGTGAAAACAGACCCTATGGCGCTGGCATAGGGGAATATCATGGTAAGAGATAAATATTTTCGTTTTAAACTATTTGACCTACCTGCTTGAAAATTGGTAGGAATGTTTTCATATAAATATCCGATACAAAATGGGTTTTGAGAAAATCTGACCCCTGGCGTGCTGCGGGGTTAAGGCAGATATGTTAACACCCTTAAACTATTAGACTACAGTCTTGAAATTTGGTTAGCAGATTCCTCCCTACAGGATAGAATACACTGCAAAATGTATTTCAGAAAATCGACCCTAGGTAGCCGTAGTTCAAGGGCGTTATTGATAATTTTGGCATTTTCACCACTGGACGCAATAGTCTTCAAATTCTTGCTAAGCAGATTCCCTTTCATATGCAATTCCCTACAAATGGGTTTGTAGCCAGACCCAGGAGGTATGCTGCGGGGTCATGATGTTATAGACAATTATCCCATTTTTAAACTGTTAGACGTACAGTCTTAAATTTGAGTAGATTCTTCAGCAGAGAACCCACAAAATGGGTTTCAAGTGAATATCAAGGACCAAGTTTCATTTCGGGAGATTAAGAGGTTAATCGATGTAACATTTACTTTAAACTACTTTGAGCATCTCGTTTAAAATTCAGGTATGTTCTTTCTATGAATAGAGTTCTAAATAAAGAGTAATGAATATTGACCCCAAAGATGTTTATGAGGGCTGAAGAGGAGCATAGAAAAATTCTGCTTTTTAATTGTTAGACCTATACGGAAATTTGTTGCTATGTTTTGTTGAATAGGATCCTAAGAATAAATTTAAGCAAACTGCTCCTGAGGGTTGCAGGGGTTATTGGGACGTATTGACAAAAGAAATTATTTTTCGAGCCATGATTATAATAATGAAATTTGGTTTGCATTTTCTTTGTTGATCTGAAATCCGCTAAGAGCGGTAATTTAAAACGGCTCAAACGGATTACGGGATATTGATAGTAAAGCTTTTGTTTTTCTGTTAGATTTAGACTGAAATTTGGTTGCATGTTCAATTTACGAGAGATCCACCGAAAATTGGTTTTTGCGGGAATCCACTTTGTTTTGAGTTTACGAAAATATAAACATCATTCTATGCTTCAATTTAGACAAGAAAATAAATTAGATGAGTTCTGGTCCCTTTTTATCAACAGGTGACAGTTACAGGTATATATATTTTGAACTACCGAATTAATGCTGTGACTTTAGATATCACCAATTCATACATATATATACAGGTACCATAAAACATATGAAACAACAGCAGCGGCGGTAACAGTTATATTATATGGCGTAATATATATTACCAATTATATTTCCTGGTAAGTGTCTGACAGCTCATCATTCCCTTAAAAATAGGAGGCAATATGGAATTATTTGAATGCAACATTAAGAGCTATCATTTGGCATTTTGAGGTTACACTCCTGTCACTGTCAATATAATATTTTAATTGTGATTAAAAAGATTGATTAAAACCAATTAAGTAAACGGGCATGGATTTTGTCAATATTTAATTTTAAACATGCTTTACGGTGTCTCATCGCTAGCCTTCGTTCTGGGGGTCCAACGGTAGTAGCCATTAAGACGCCCGCCTCACCGCAATATACCAGCAAGTCTTTAATATTTTGTCCCATAATATCTGAATCGTCGTTAAAAATTAAGATTTGCGCATTGTACTTTACCGTTTACCAAAGGTGGTTCTGCTTTTTAAAACTATCACTTGCTTCATGATTTTGAGTGGTGGATTTAACGTTAAATTCAGTTTGCTGAAGCTGAGCCGCCCAGTTTTCTCAGCATAACCGCTCGAAATGAGCACCTGACCGAAATGTTTTGACAACCAACAGGTACTGTTATTGACGGGCCGTTTTTCAACTTATTTTAAATTACTTTGAAATCACGCGCATAAAATATACTTAGTTTCTATAACCTTATTATTCCGGTTCTTCCCAAATTGAACAGCACCAAATTATTTTTGATAAAACCGTATCATCTCCAAATATCAGTCACTTCCATTAAAGATATAATTACTGATAGAAAATTTATTTCAGGCTCATAACCCCTTCATTTCTTCAGATTAAACAATATTGCGTATTAATTATGATAATGAATGATGTTATACATCATGGCGTTAATCACCACATCTGCTTTTTGCCACAAACAAATTTTCTCACCAGAAAGCACATAGCTATAAGGAAAATAAACACGAGGCTATATTTTTATTATTATTGTTCAATATTTTTGACTTGAAAGTCACGTTTATGCGGCTGTTCTGTTATTATTGTTTAAATATTGGTCCCGTAAAGAATGTCACATTTTTATAATCACGTAATAGTCGGACTCTTGATAGTTCAAACTGATAATACGAACCCTGATAACTGAAGCATATGATCAGCCTCTAGAAAAACTCTGATATTTCGAACTAAAACAACACGTTTTGGTACGTTCATATTTCGAAATAGAATCTACAGGATTAGTCAGACTCTAATATGATATAATCTGAAGTGATCTATAAACTCGACACCTGGAACATTCACTTCATGCGCAGTCCTGAAATTAAACAGGCTGGACCTGAAAGTTTCGTGCCAGTTGCCCCGTGTTTCTCTGTAACATAGCCCTTTATGACCTACATCTATCTGCATCAGCAAGGTGCTCCCGTCTCAGGGTGAAAGGCACTTTATCTTTTTCATTCCTTTATGATAATAGAGCAACTAAAATCTGCCAACAGACGTTCATATTTTCGTTAACACGTGTTCTTGCTGCATCATGTCTGGTAGAAAATATATCTGGTTGCTTGTGAAGAAGAGATAGCTTGATTGTGTATGTATGTATCTTGGCTTGGTGATGACTTTTAACTTCTGGGTAAAATATTTATGCTGTAAAATATGTACTTTTATAAAATACTCTTAAAATTATTTTATACATATGTGTCATTTGTTGTTTATTACATATCAAGTTGAATGCCCTGAAAAAGGCTCCTCGTGTATTTTGGGAATTTTTCTATCTCTTCGATAATCTGAAGTTTTCGTTGCTTTCCAACTCGAATTATTGGAGTCGACTACCAACCACTTATCAGCTTTGGAAAATTTTACTTAATAAACGTTACACCTTTAGCACTTTCAGATTAAAAGATTTAATTGTTTCAGTAATATTTTAATTAATTTACACAATGTTATTCAACACCGCCAATCATTAATTAACCTTCGCCGTTATCAACCCCGGATTTATAAATGGGTTTAATGAATTGACAACCAGGTGTTTCTGTTTCATATAACATCAGTCAATAGGTTGGGTAATAATACCAAGTGCCTATTATAAGTATTGTTAAAGAATGTTCGCTTGCCGGGTATTTCATGGATACCATAATTTACTGCTTATATATATATGTATAAATTATTGATATCTAAGTCCCATATTAAAAATTGATCTTATTGAAAAATATACTTATACCTGTAATCGTCGCCTGCTGATAAAAGGGGGTAGAACCTATGTAATTTGTGTATTTTCAAAATCAACAGCTATGAATGATGTTGTTTTCGCAACCCTAAACTATGGATTCCTGCAAACCACTTTTCGGTGGATCTTTACCCGGTAAATTGAACATGCGTCAAATTCGCACAAGTCTGATTCTAACAGGAAAACAAAGTTTACTTATCAATATCCCTGCATCCCGTTGAGAGTTGTCAAAATAACCGTTTTAGTGATTACCAACAAAAGAAAACTACCATGCTATTAGGTTTTAGCTGAAAAGAATTTTGTCAGCATGTCCGAAAATCCCCCACTTCGAACTTGATTGCTTAAATACATTTTTAGTTTTGTCTTCATAACAAAGGAATATACACAATTTATGTATAGGTCTAATTAAAAGTAGAAATTTTTCTGTAATCCCTTTGACCGTAACCATCCTCTTAGTAAATGTTTTACTTTGTTAGAGAACCTTATTCGCTGAAAAGTGAATATTTTACCATCTTTCGGGCAGATGATCAGATAGTTTGTACGAAATATTGACGATTACGCCTTAATCTCCTGAATAAACTATAGCGAGGTTCGCAAACCATTTTGTAGCGGTTCACGAAAGCGAATTCATTATCAAATTTCAAGACTGTATTCAATATTTTTAAAATGGGGATAATATCTATAACGTTTCACTTGAGCCCCGCAACGCTTACTTTGGTCTGGTTACAAACTGTTTGTGAATGGCATCAAAGAAAGAACGGCTTATAAAATTTGTGCGTTCAATAAATTAAAATACAAAAATTATCAATAACGCCCTTTGAACTCCCGCAACGTTAATGGTGACTATTTCACAAACATATATTTTGCGGCTTTAACCAGAGAGAATTCAATACCTCAAGATTGTGCCTAATAGTTTAAAATAGAAACAATTATTTTAAATCTGCCCTTAACCTCGCGCAACAATTCCCTTTGGGGACTAATTTTCCCAAACCTGCTTTGTAACGGATATGTACTCCTATGAAAGAAACATTCCTACCAATTTTCAAGCAGGCAGGTCATAGTTTAAAACGAAAATATTTATCTATTACGCTTTAATCCCCGCAACGCTTACTTTTAAAGGTCTTATTACAAAACTTTTATAGCCGATCTCACCCTGCGAAAGAAATCTTTATATCAAATATAAAGACTGTGCGTCTGATAGTTTAAAATGGAAATACTATTCATAACGCCCTTAAGTCCCAACGCCACTTGGGGCAATTTCTTCATAAACCCATTTTGTAGCGTATTCTACCCCATGAGGAGGAATCTGCATACTAAGTTTCATGACTGGTACGGCTCCTAATAGTTAAAAATCGGAATTTATAACGCCCCTTGACCATTAATTTCGCAACACCCCTTAACACCAAACCCATTTTAGCGGATATTTACTCCAGGAAGAAACTTACCTACCACCCTTTCAAGCAGGTAGATGAAGTAGTTTAAACGGATGATGATCTATTACGCCCCTTAATCCCCTCAACGCCACTTAGAAGTCTCTTTTCACAAACCTGCTTTGTAACTGATCATTATTCTACGAAAGGAATCTATCACCCGAAAGCACAGTGCGTCAAATAGCTTTCAAAATGGAAATACTGATCTATAACGCCCCAAGCCCCTGCAAAACACTCCTTGGGATCAATTTTCACCAAACTAATTTTTGTAGTGAATCTCACTGTATGAAAGGAATCGACTAACCCAATTTCAAATTGTACATTGAGTAGTTTTAAACATGGAAACAATTATTTATAATTTAACCCCCATAACGCCACTTGTGTTTCGAATTTCGGAAAGTTTTAGCTGATGTCTACCTTATGAAAGGGAAATATGTTCACCAAATTTCAAGTCCAGAGGTTGAATAGTTCTATGATATTGTGATTAGTCAGTCAGTCAGTCAGTGAGTGAATGCTTTTCTCCTTTATATATATAGGGGATTAGCTTTTGCCCTAAAATGCTTTATCCCTTTCACAAATATTGCCAAATTTCATAACTGTGATTTTTGTAAAATTAAGATTTTTCAAAATTAAAATGTTAAATATTAATATTTACAGATGATCCCGTTATCATAATTCTTTAGTATGCCATTATTATTAAATTAAAGCTTTATTTAACTTACAATGTATGTGCTGTATGCGTATGTATGTATGTATGTACAGCGTATGTATGTAATTCGTCTGCGGAATCTTGCAACTCAATTTTGAACTGGCATCTTCTATCCTACTGAGCTGAAATTTTGTATACACTGCTTAGTTTGGATGACAATGATGCTTTGACCCATTTATTTCGATATTGCAAATTAATTAATGAGATATTAATTAAAAATCGTTAAACTTAGTTTTAAGCGCCAACTGATACGTCTGCATTTCGTTGTAATAATGTTATTGTTACAATAATGACAAAAGTTGGCGTCCAAAATCGATTTTCAGCCAAACTGGAATTTACACGTTGTGCTATTGACTGGTTTTAATTTGAATTTTGTCTAAAAATAATTACATTTTACAAATATAAAATAATCTACTTTGCTAACGTAAGGTACTTACAATTTAATTAATTTTCGGATTTAAATTCAAAATGCAAGTAGAGTTATTTTTCAGCATATTGGTACATTATATACCTTTCTCAAAGCTGCCAAGTTAAACTGGAGATGGAGTATTAGAAATTCTTTTAAAAATTTATCTAAATGCATCTATGAAACTCAGACAAAAATAATTACAGAATGGAAAGATCATTTTTATATGTTCTTACCTATCAAAAGAAACTGCTAGGAAACAATAAGAGAAAAATATTATCCAGAAATGCAATGTATTTTCAATTAAAAATAATTTTATATTAAATGAATGAATTTTTAAAATAGCCTCAATTTAAGCCCGCGCACTTGTGAAATATAATTTATTTATCACTAGTAATCTAACACACATCATGACATGTGTCTTTAAATTTAATTACAGAGCGAATTGCTTAATTTTACTAACTTACCGTGTATGTATGGTAATTTGTTCGAGTGAATCTTGTAACCTAATTTTGAATCCATTCAAACCCATTGAGCTGAAATTCTTGTATACATCGCTTAGTTTTGGATGACAATGCATGTTTTGACCATTTATATTCCAATTTGTAATTAGGCTGATAGAACAAACTAAAACCTTCAAACGCATAATTGTTCATTCCAGTGTTTATTCCACATGCTACACGCAAAATGTGCGAACCAGTAGGGGACTTTTTGAGTTTTGACGTTTTTAAACAACAATTTTTAAAAACCTACACAAAACTAATTGCAGAATCGGAAAGATCACTTTATTTCGCCACGCTGCAATTTTTACACAAAATATTTGTGTTTTTAAGATTTTTAAATGAGCTGTACCTGGATATGTTTTATGAAATGATGTTCAATTGCTGCGCATGAATTTTTATTTAAATGAATTTATCCGCACAGAAATCAACTCATGCTTTGCTCTTTAAAACTGAAAGGATTTAAAAGTAAATGTCGAAAACCTTTTTAAAGATTTTTCAAAAGATAGTCAAAATTTTAAATAAACATTGAATAACTGTCATTAGTTACGATATCCCCACGAAACTTTTTCGTGTGTAGAACTATATTACTCAAGATCTGCAAAGGAAGATTTCTGAAAATTGCTTAAAATTACGGATTTAAAAGAATTGTGTTTTCTGGGTTCGAATTGCTTCGCGAGAATTGATTTAGCTTGAAGTGGATTGCGAGCCAACGTTGAAGTGAGATGACAGGCCGAGAAACCCGTCAAGGATAACTAAAATAAAAATAAATTGCGCAAAATTTTTAAAACAAGCTTTTATTTGCCTAAAAGAATAAAATGAACTTTCCTTTAAAAATTTTTACTATCAACTTATAACATTATTATTTACAATTTATATGGGATATAAAAGCTTTATCGCGAGATATACCTGTAGATAAAACAAGTAAAATAAAATAACTTGACCTTGATTGATTTCGGTTTAGTAACTAAACTAAGTAAATATGAGTACTTTAAATCTGGCGACAACTTTTATATCATATAAATCTGTGTAATGACGTTATAAGTTGATAGTAAAAAGTTTTAAAGGAAAATCGGTTTTATTCTTTGAGTGTTTAAATAAAAGCTGTTTTAAAAAGTTTTGCTTTTAGTTTATTTTTAAAAGTACCTGAACGTGTTCGACATCTTAAATAAAGTGATAATGCATATGCATACGTCTACTTTTAACATTATGCGTTTCGTAATCCAAACAGAAATAGAAAATAAATCTATAATATAAAGGAGAAAAGAGCGACTCACTGACTGACTGACTAATCACGAAATCTCTAGAACTATTCAACCTACAGACTTGAAATTTGGTAGACATGTTCCTTTGATAGAGTAGACATCAGCTAAGAAAGGATTTTCTGAAATTCGAAACGCAAGGGCGTTACGGGGGGTTCAGGCTTTAATAATAATTGTTTCCATGTTTAAACTACTTGATGTACAATCTTGAAATTGGGTAAGCGGATTCCTTTCAGAGAGTAGAGATCCGCTACAAAATGAGTTGGCTGAAAATCGACCCCCAAGTGGCGTTGCAGGGGCTTAGGGGGCGTTATAGATAATTATTTCCATTTTTAAACTATTTGACGCACTGTCTTTAAATTTGTTTAATAGATTCCTTTCGTAGAATAATGATCAGTTACAAAACGGGTTTTGTGAAAACAGACTTCTAAGTGGCGTTGCGGGGGATTAAGGGGCGTAATAGATAAATATATCCGTTTTTAAACTACTTCACCTACCTGCTTGAAAATTGGTAGGTAAGTTTCTTTCCTGGAGTAAATATCCGCTACAAAATGGGTTTTGGGAAAATTGACCCCCAAGGGGTGTTGCGGGGGCGGGGGGTTTAAGGGGCGTTATAAATTACTATTTTTAAGTTATTAGACGTACAGTCTTGAAACTTAGTAAGCAGATTCCTCTCATAGGTAGAGATACGCTAAAAATGGGTTTCGTGAAAATTGCCCCAAGTGGCGTTGAGGGGACTTAAGGGGCGTTATAATAATTATTTCCATTTTTAAACTATTAGACGCACAGTCTTTATATTTGATAAAGAGATTTCTTTCACAGAGTAGAGATCAGCAATAAGAAGGTTTTGTGGAAACAGACCTCTAAGTGGCGTTGCAGGGGAATAAGTGGCGTAAGAGATAAATATTTTAGTTTTTAAACTATTTGACCTACCTGCTTGAAAATTGGTAGGAATGTTTCTTTCATGGAGTAAATATCCGCTACAAAACGGGTTTAGAGAAAATTGACCCCAAGGGGTGTTCGGGGGGATAAGGCAGATATAAATAATTATTTCTTTTTTTAAACTATTAGACTCACAGTCTTGAAATTTGGTTAGCAGATTCCTCTCATAGGATAGAAATACACTGCAAAATGTGTTTTGTGAAAATCGACCTCTAGGTGGTGTTGCGGGGGTTCAAGGGGCGTTATTGATAATTTTTTGCATTTTTAATTAATTGGACGGCACAGTCTTCAAATTTTGCTAAGCAGATTCCTTTTCATAGAGTGCAATTCCCCTACAAAATGGGTTTTGTGAAAACAGACCCAGAAGTGGCGTTGCGGGGGCTCAAGTGGCGTTATAGACAATTATCCCCATTTTTAAACTGTTAGACGTACAGTCTTGAAATTTGATAAGCAGATTCCTTTCGTAAAGTAGAGAACCGCTACAAAATGGGTTTCGCGAATATCAACTACTAAGTTTAATTTCGGGAGATTAAGAGGCGTAATCGATAAATATTTCCATTTTTAAACTACTTGATCATTCTGCTTGAAAATTGGTAGGCATGTTCCTTTCATGAAATAGAGTTCCTCTAACAAAGAGTAAAATGAAAATTGACCCCCAAAGATGTTTGCGAGGGTCAAGAGGAGTTACAGAAAAAAATTCCTGTTTTTAATTGTTAGACCCATATACTTGAAATTTGTTAAGCATGTTTCTTTTGTTGAATAGGGATCCACTAAGAATAAATTTTAAGCAAATCAAGTTCTGGGGGTTGCAGGGGGTTACTGGGACGTATTGACAAAAAAATTACTTTTTTCGAGCTACAAGGACTATAATAATGAAATTTGGTTTGCATTTTTCTTTTGTTGAATTGAAATCCGCTAAGAGCGGTAATTTTGGAAAACGGCTCTCAACGGGATTACGGGATATTTATAGTAAAACTTTTGCTTTTTTCTGTTAGATTTAGACTTGAAATTTGGCTTGCATGTTCAATTTACGGAGTAGAGATCCACCGAAAATTGGTTTTTGCGGGAATCCACTTGGTTTTTGAGTTACGAAAGAGCAAACATCATTCTATGCTTCAATTTTAGAGATTTTTAGAAAATACAAATTAGATGAGTTCTGCCCTTTTTTTTTATCAACAGGCGACAGTTACAGGTATAAGTATATTTTTCAATTCAATCGAATTCTTAATGCTAGGACTTATATATCAATAATTTATACATATATATAAGCAGTAAAATTTATAAAACATCATGAAATACCCAGCGAAGCGGCGGGTAACAGCTAGTAACTATAAAAAAAAAATGAACATCGGAATATTTAAAAAATAATGAAATTAACAAAAAGATTGCATGGATAAGCTTTAAGATAATTGCTGATGGAATCACCCATTATGGAAGGACAAAATTAAAAAAGGAATTTTTTAGTGTGTATTTAATTTCGATACATTACCAAAATAAATTAGAAGGTATAATATTAATTAAAATCTGTAGAACAATAAATGTTATTATCATAACCAATTTAAAAAAGTTTCTGCCATATATGTTCTTTTCTAACATTAAACATTTCTTAAAATTAAGAGGTTACAAATAGTAATGATAAGAATTTGGATATTTACCACAAAAAAAGAAATTGCACACTTTTACATATTAAATTACTTTCGCTGCACTCGGAAACAAACGAAGACGTCATTTTTTCACATCTTTTTTTTTTTGTAATAGAACAACAAATTAAAACATTATTTTTAATTTTATTGTTGAGTAGTTCATCTACTAATTCGCCAAACGATTACAGTTTTTTTTTTTTTAAATGATAACGACGTTTTCGAGAATTTCGGAATTCTTCAGAATGAATTAAAATAAAATTTTTGCAAATGTTTGTTTTAAAGAAACAAAATTTATAAAAATTCTCATTTATAACATTTTGAAAAAAATGGCGTAACAAAATGAAAATCGCCGCCAAACAATAAAAACATTTATTCGTAAATGATTAAAATCACATAAAACTTATACTTGAATTACCGATTCATAATTGGAAAAAATGCAAATTTTTTGGCGGTGTTAGAACGTATTTGAATTTTACACTGGTGTCCAAAAGTTAAACATAATTGATAATTATGTAATTAAAGAAGGAACTGTAAATCAGAATGGCGGGAAACGTGATATGCGAGTGTAAAATGGTTATAAAATAAGGAAGCAACTCAAGAGAATGATAATAATTAATTTTATTATCCAAAGTAGCAGTTTGAAAGAAAACTGAGCATAGCAAGGATTCACACTTTAAAAAAAACATTAAATAAAATACTGATGCTGCAGTTTAATAAGGCGTGTGGTCACCTCTGACAGCCAGGCACGCTGCACAGCGATTTACCATACTTGCCATAAGATGATAAATGAGTTGTGGGTTCAAACGGTTCCAAGCTTCTTGGAGAGCTCTCTTCAGTTCTGTAAAGGAGCTTGGTCGGTGCGAAAGGGCTGCAGTTTGTCTCCCGAGCATATCCCATACATGATCGATAGGATTTAAATCAGGGGAGTTCATAGGCCACGACATGCGCTGGATGTTTTCCGTTTCAAGGAAGTCATCAATCAGCACCGCTCGGTGACATGGCGCATTATCATCCATGAATATGAAGTCAGTACTGACAGCACCTCGAAACAAGCAACATAATTCTCAAGAACTTCGTCTCTGTATCTTTGAGCAGTCACAGACCCCGTGTCAAAGAAATGGAGGTCTGTGCGGCCGTCCATCATGATGCCTGCCCATACTATTACTCCCCTTGATGGAAAATGATGTCTTTCCGTTATGTTTCTTGGTTCAAAACGTGTTCCACGTTCTCTCCATATCGTTACCCGCCGAGAATCACTACTCAGACTAAACCGGGACTCGTCACTGAACATCACATCGGCCCACTCTTCCACACTCCAATGTTGATATTTCAAACTCCAGTTCAAACGAGCGCGTTTATGCGCAGACGTGAGGGGAATGAAAACTGCTGGTCTTCTGGCATACAGTCCAGCATAATTGAGGCTCCTGTAAACAGTTTGTCTCGAATTTCTTATTCCTGTGGCACTGTGAGCGCCGAACCCAGTGTTCTGGCAGTACTGCCCCTCTGACGTCGCGCACTTGTTACCAGATATCGGTCTTGGCGAGGGGTTGTGACTCTTGGTCAACCTGATACTGGTTGTCGGGTAACATCTTCCGTTCTTTGAAGCCTCTGCCACAGTCTTGAGATCACAGACTGGTCCACATTCAGAATTCGAGACACTTCGGTTTGTGATCGTGAGGATTCCAGCATTCCAACGATTCTTCCTTTCGTAAGCATGTCCAATTGGCGTCTTTGTGCCATTATTCACCCTGTTTGATGGTTAACAACGTTCCTTCGCACAGCAGTTGCACGAAATTGGTCTGAACTGCCTATGCTGCGTGAATGGGTTTCTCCGCGTTCCGACATGCGCCGGTGTTTCGCGCAGGACGTAGTCAACTGAAAAGTTTTGCATAAACCCAATGTTTCTTCTTCACACAATTAATATTCGCAAGAAATTTCGAATAATTTTACGAATATTTACTGCATGTTTTTCGCATTTTACGATTTATGCTTAACTTTTGGACACCAGTGTATATGAGACTCCTATAACAGAAAACATTATTAGAAACAAATCAAAACAATACGAAAATTAATTCTGAAAAAACATGAATGCAGAAAAGATTAAAATATTAGTATTATTTATAGTCGATATCACTTATAATCGATATTTTTATATTCATATTACTTATAATCGATACTTTTCTATCGATATTACAAATGATATTTAGATATCAATATTACTTTACTCTAATCCATAGGTTCTCAACGTGGGCGTTAACGCCCCCTTGCGAGCGTTTGAGACTTTCAGGGGGGCAGTAAAAAAACTTAGAGGATATTAGGGGACGTTAAGATGGCCCGGAGGGTCTTGGGCAGATTAACCAAATAAAGTCTAAAAAAGACTAAAAGAACACGCTGAGTATCTTCTAATAAAAGTAAACTCTAATACTCTTTAGTTATGTAGATTTATGTATTTAAATCACTTCTATATCATATGTACGAAAATTCGCAAACTTCAATAGTTCGGGAAGTGGATAAAAAACTTTTTATTACGTATATTATCCAAGAAACATCATTAAATGTGTTAACCAGGAATTAACGTGTGATTCTTTAAAGGCTGATACTGTCAATTTATATGTAATTTGAAAGCTGTAGTTTATTATGAATTACTTCGTATCATCAAAACCCCTGCCTGTTTTATAACAGGTAAGCTAAAACCTTTATTCCACTCTTTTAAATGAAGAAATTCAGTAGCGCGTTTGAATTCCAACAATATCTTATCTATGACTAAAATATATAATATTACACATTTAAATATATTTGTGATAATAGCAATTTCAAATTCACAAGTAAAAAAATCGGGGCTTTAGGAAAAAATTAAATTAAAAAATATATTCTATTATAATCGAATGTTTTTCCTTAAATTTAACTTTTGTTTTCACCATTTACTATATACACTTTTATTTCTCTAGAGTGGGAGGGGGCAGTATCGAAATATTTACTAGAAAAGAGGACGCCAATTCAAAAAAGGTTGGGAACCTATTTTCTAATCGATACCATATTTAAAATGATAAATGGGATTAAATAAAAAAAATCGTGATTAAATTTAATTTATGTAATAGCTTATAAAACCTGATCGATTTGAAATTAGTTAAACACGTAAGCGAAAAGCTTGATTGAAAGGCGAATCAGTTTTATTGAATTCTTCTTAATTACCTAGAATAAAATTCTTGTTAGAACAGCCGCGTACTACACAAACTTTGCGTGCTTTTACGGAGTATCTCGAGATAACAATTAGCGCTCTAGATAATTAGGTAATTATTTTTGCAAGCTGAAAATCAACAACCGGTGGCTTCGTTAGAGAAGCATCAATTCATCAGAACGGTGATCTGTTTATTTAATAGAATGCGAATAAAAAAAGGCGGAATGTGAAAAGTTTAGTTGTTGGGATGAATTCTTTTTGAAAAGTAATTTTCGGCATGGTTGCCTGAGAGGTATTTCGCGGCAGAATTTCTTTCTTGAAAAAAGTCTCTAGTGTGTTAGAAAAAGATTAGGTTTTTTTTTATGCTAGCTATAAGTGAAAGTTAGAAGAAAACGTGCTTTGCTTAATAAATTGATTGCTCTCTAAATGTGTGAATCGTTTTAGGGTTAAGATTGCATTGGTTTCAGTTTCAGGTAAAATAAAAATTAAATCGATATTTAAAGAAATTTTCAAGTAGCTGAATTAAAATTGATTTCTTACTAAGTTTGAATTTTTCAAATTCTCCAAGATGCTTTCTAACGCTTGGTTTTAGTAACTTGCTTACAATTGGTAGAATTTTACAATTTTTACTAACCAAATTTGGAGTAAATAAATATCACTCTTACTGAAATTCCATTTAAAAAAGTCATAACAGAAATCTTTATTTTACTTAGAAAATATGTATGAACTTAAAAAAACTATCAGTAAAAAAATTAAATTGGTACAAAACATAAATGTTCCCAATGTACCTTTCACAATAATTTTTTCCCCCCAAAAAATTAGCGTAAGTACCATTTGCTCTGAGAGTCTGAAAAAAGGAATACTCTTTATGTTACTTAGAAAATAATATTGAATATCTATATTACCTGAATTAAAAATATCTATTCTTATCTTGTATAATAAATGATTTAGTAAAATGCACAAATAGAAGACAAAATGTTTTGTAAAGTATAGAATTGTTTTTGCAAATGGAATGGTTTATTTTAAGAATAACTGACAAAGAGAAGAACATTTAAAAGATATCTAGCGTCAACCAATGGAAATTTCATTTGTATCAATCTTATGAATATATTGTTACGCATTTTGTGTAAAGAATACTTAAAATAGTGTAAATAATTTATATTTGGAATACGTTATATGGAAAGTAATGTTTGGAATATCTATACGTTAATATCAGTTAAAATTTTATTATTCGTAAGCAACGCCGTTCCTTACATTTTTATGACGATTCAATGAAAATTTGACTTTAGAACCCGATTGGCATCAGTTTTGGCAACTTGGGGAGCATTTTTGGCGAGTTCGTATCCATATGGATTCTTCTGGAAATTTGTGGAGAAATCTACAGATATCACGATTTATGATTCACTTTCTCGAAAGATCCATGAGGCCTATAAATAGGAAGTCACTCACCTTGACTAGTGATTCATTGGTATTGATTTGACTGTGAAGAGTCGAACAGCAATTAGTTATTACTTCGGTAGTTGAATAGGACGAGCGAGTGCTTGCGAATAGTTGTGTTTTAGACACCGATAGTTGTGTCTGAACGCTGTAGAAGGTATGATGGCCTTCTGGAATTTTTTAATGAATTTGAGAACTGTATCCTGTTTTTCAAGGATTGTTGTTCGACAATAAATTTTCCTCGCTCCTGAAGAATTGTCTTGCTCTTGAGACCGATAGCATAAAATTCTCGAACCCCGATCTACGTAGCAATATTTATTTTTCTCTGTCTCAAGATATTTTACATATATTCAACATGATATATGTAAAATGTACGTGTATGTTGTATAAGAATATTAATCATGCATTATAATTTGAGTTCGACTACTACAATATTAAATTATGAGTCTGTAAATAACAACTATTAAAAAAAAGCTGATATGGATAATTCATTCGAAATCAATTTTATCCTCTCTACAAATGGCACACTTTAATTCAAAAATATTCTAATCTAAATACTTTTTCTATTACTATCTCGTTTTAAGACATTATAATTTACTGATAGTTATAATTACAATGTAATGTTTTACGTATTAATTGGTAATAATACGTAAAATACCCCGATCTACGTAGCAATATTTATTTTTCTCTGTCTCAAGATATTTTACATATATTCAACATGGTATATGTAAAATGTACGTGTGTGTTGTATAAGAATATTAATCATGCATTATAATTTGAGTTCGACTACTACAATATTAAATTATGAGTCTGTAAATAACTATTAAAAAAAACGTGATATGGATAATTCCTTCGAAATCAATTTTATCCTCTCTACAAATGGCACGCTTTAATTCAAAAATATTCTAATTTAAATACTTTTTCTATTACTATCTCGTTTTAAGACATTATAATTTACTGATAGTTATAATTACAATGTAATGTTTTACGTATTAATTGGTAATAAAATATAGATTTTACTTGATTGATAAATAATATCGAGATCACACAGCATTGCTGAAATCTATAGATTTCAGCTTATACATAAGCGGAAATCATCGCTGTTTTCTCATACTGGATCACAGAATATATTGAGAAATTTAATGCGATGAAAGGAATTTGGAAGATTTGGATAGGCATTTGAATCGGGAACACAAAATTTTCGAGAAGAAAATATTTCGAGTTCGAACGATCCATTTTCAAATGAGCATGTTTATTCGGGATTTAGTCGGAAAAATGTGCAAAAATAGGTATGCTGAAAATTCAACGAAATATTTAATCAATATTCTTTTTTTCCCCCTTGAATTCTTTTTTGCAAAAGGAATATTATTATTATTTCACTTGCACGCTTCTTTCCCGATTTCATAACGTTTCGTATGGCCTAGAGATTTGAAATAGAGAGAACTTTAATTTCTGCATTTTAATAGGGTTTATTACGGCAAATAAATGACGATTTTACAATCCTATTTTCAATTGCATAATTTAGTTACACAGGTATTTGACTTATGTTTATATGTACATGCATAAACTACACGACTCTGAAAAGAGAACACCGAGACGAAGTAAATAGAAAGTTATGACGTTTCAAAATAGGCGAATCTCACGGACTAGTGCATAGCAGTATGTGAAATATACCACTCACAGGACTGATCCTAGTGTCGACCACATGCGAGCAAAGACCTAATAGGCCGCTTCTCTGGGGAATTTTTCATATTTTCACTAATATTTAAAATCGATGCTATAAACTCATCTACCTGTAAATGAGTAAAAAGTAAAACATTAATAAAATGCAAACAGACACAAAACTAACTTCTTTCCTCAATTTTGCTTTTCCAAATTATAAGGTTATTATTAAATTGAAAACCTTTAGTTTCCTCCAACACATATTGAAATCAAACACTCAAATATATTAGGTAATATTAACCATGTTAGATATTTTCGTACAGAACTTCGGCAAAAATAATTTTTGAGACGTCTTTTTTAAGCGTCGATCCACAGTGCACCGACGCCACCAGTGCCGCTGATAAGTAAAAAAAACCTTTTCTTGCGGTGTTTGCCGGCTCTGCCTCGAATTTTGCTACCAAATGAAGGATCTGTTTAAAGAGTAGGCATTAAGACGAGAGAACTATATGCGGTATGCGCAGTGGCGTAACGGAGAACATTAAAGCTTCCCGCCACAGTCAGGTTTTGGGCCCCAAGCTAGATTTTACAAAGAATAGCGATAGACCGCCTAGAATCCTGGGCCTCCCCTCAATGCGGGGGTGTACGTACGCCACTGCGTCTGCCCACGTGCTGTGCAAGCACTGTACACCTGCTAGGATCGGTCATGGTCACTCATTAGTTTTAATTTAAGCAGGATATAAGGGAAGAAACTTGCAAAATGAGCAATATCCATTCCATCATTTTAGCCAATAAAATCATTGAGCCACATCGGCACCAACGGAAGTTTTCAATAGATACAAGGACGCGCTTTTAAGGCATGGGCCAAATTGAAAATAGACCTAGGGCTTTGTCTCGTACTCTATTTGGCCTCAGTAAGATTATGTGATCCGCGTAATTTTAATTGAGTATTATTTTTAGATATATTTCCCTGAAAAACTAAGAATTTCGAACAATGTGCTAATTGGCAACAATGCCTTCTTATGACGTGTTCGCCGTTCACTTCTAAGCCTAGGGGGCCCCTACCACCATTATTACTGATTTAGTCGAAGGGTAAGTCGTTTTGTGTCTAGGTTTATGAACTAGTGAATGACACCCACTCATTTGTTATGGGATACCAGTTGTACGAGTATTTGGAAACGTATATATACACCAGGGTCGGCAACCTATGGCACGCGTGCCACATGTGACACGCAGTACAATTCTCAGTGGCACTATGCGCTACTCTACAAATTTGTCAATATTTGAGTGGATGGAAGTTGATAAATTTTATAATGGACCTTATTTCACTATCATTTTCAGGAGATTACACACATTTATGGAATTACGAAAAAGTATGAAAGATAATTCCAAAAATAAAGTTGCGGCTATTTTGTGAATTATTGAGTGTTATGTACTCTGCTTTTCGCTTTTGGTTCTTCAAATCTAGATAAAATTTTTTTTCCACATACGAAAAATATTTTGATTTCACAAAAAATGTTTGACAGTTGAATGCTCAGAATCTTGTCAAATTTAAAGTCACAAATTACACCCCTGATTTTACGATAAGAAAGAAGATTGATACAAGCATTAATTTCTCATTAAAATTTTTATTTATCGTTTGTTTTAATTATAATGAAGGGAGAAATACTCATATAAGTATTTTTTCCCCCATTTCTTATTTTAATAAATACTTGTATGTTTAAAAGTACTTAATATATTTACAAATTTAATTATTTTATTTTTGCTGAAGAAATAAATACGTTTTATGCTGTTTATTTTTATGTTGAGAAATATCTTTAAATGATACAAAATCAATACATAATAAAACTGTAAACCTATATTATTGACCTCTATTCTCTAACTCTGTTTGCATTATCGCGGGACTTGAAATGTTTCAACAGCTTAAAGGTTGCCGGCCCCTGCTATACATTATCCACGTAAAGGATCGTAGGTAAGGTAGACCTAATTCGGCAGAGAGGTCTAGAGCTTTAAGAAGTCTTAAAATGCTACTTAGACAATTTTGCGAGGGGTATGATGATTGGACTGAGAAGATTTTTTTTTCTATTTCTGGCAGCAGCACTAAATCAATACATCATTTGCTGGAGTGAACACACGCAAACACATATGGTGTAACAACAAATAAACAAAGAATCAGAAAACAGAAGGAAATCAAATTATACAAAATCACAATAAGAAAATCAGTCAGATTGCAGAGCATGTAACTGCTCTCAGGCCCTCCAGTATCTCTCACAGACGTTACCAGGGACAGTAGGGAAAATCTCCAGGTGCTCAGCATTCATTAGGCAATTCTCTCGGTACAAAACACAAATTAGAGACTGACTGAAATTAGATATACGCGGGCCTCAGCGCGCAGCGCTTTTACCCAAGTTGGGCGAAACAGAAAAACCATGAAGGAAATGCAAACAAATGAAGTGGCCCCCAGCGGGGGGCATAGGACGTGGCTTCCAAGCGGAGGTGACCCGCAGAGCGGACGAACCGGGGAGAAAACATAAATTAGAGAGGGAATGACCTTTAGCCTATATAGGTGACCCGCAAGGCAGTCGTGTCCCCGGTTTCCAGCCTGAAGGCAGCAACCGCATGCCGTCTTGGGAGATCCGGGATCTCACTTAACGTCTCACTCCAAGACTTATACTAATTTGTGTAAAAAGACTTCATATAACTTTTTCATCCAATTTTTAATAATTCTGCTTATATAAGAGTACGAGATTTCTCTCTATAAAACACCAGTGCCCTTTTTCGTAGCTGATTTTTTCATTTGGAGCACCTAGCCCGTCAGGGCTTTTATCAAGAGTAACTTAATCTAAATGTCAGATCTCAGCTGATACCGAACTTGACGTCTATTGTGAAAAAGATGGTGGATACAGAGGGCAAGTTTGAAAGGTTCTGGTGCAGTCGAAAAAGAATGCCTGCAAGCCAGGAAGGCGCTTACAGAGGAAAGTATTTGTGATCATTTTGCAGAATGTTCCCATATAGCACATGGCATTTTTAAAACTTCTAATGAAACTTTAAACTATATTTTAGCTATTCTATCCACATTTTCGAAAATATTCACACGAGATTTGACGCATGGGTAAATTTCATCCCAAAATAGAAAAATTGTTAGGTTTGAGAATTTTTTAAAATTAAATACAAGTGTACAATAATTATTAAATTATATGTTATGATTCCAGTGTGTTAAAACATTTAAATGGAAAGAGGTGATGATGGATAAAGATGTTTAGTAGCTAAATTTGTGGTTCAAAATATTGTAACATTTTAGAGAAAAAGAAAATAAAAAGTGAGAGAAAAAATCACAAAATGAAACTAAATTAAAATTAGAAAAACTAAAATAATCTCAATCAAAGCCAGAAAAGAATAACTCCGTTCTCTTTTATTTTATTACTCAGTTACGAAACTATTAGCTGTTTCTGTTATTAGTTAGTACAAAACTATTAGCTGTTCCTGTTGTTTGTTAGCACAAAACTATTAGCCGTTGTTAGTTAGTACAAAACTATTAGCTGTTCCTGCAAAAGAAAAATAGTTTTAATCTTGTTTTGAATTGATTGAAAAGGTTTTGGGTACAAAAAGAGAGTACCAAAAGAATTAAAAACAGAGATCTGTTATATAGTTTGGTTGAAAATGTCACTTTAATGGTACATGTGAAACAATAGAGTGCACAGTCTACTTTCATGAGGACGGTTATATTTTCAAAAGAAATCATAGGCAAAAGCAGTGGAACATAATCTACTAAAAATTCTGTCGGTCTGTGGGAGAGGTTTGAACCAACCTGAATATTTTGCAAAAATTTTTTTAAAGTATGTTTCAACTGCCTATTGTCCACTGAGAAAGGTAAGTGGTTTTAAGTCTCTGATAAAGTTATTGGGGATTAGGATAGTACATTACAGTATTATATATCAGTTAAAAAGGGAGAAAATAGGTTAGAATCCCCAATTTCATGTCGTGAATGTATTATTTATTTGTCACCAAAGGATATATAGGCAAAATCCAGAATCTTTTTTCCTTCAAAATCCTTTTCATATGAGAATATTAAAAGATGGTAAGAATAGAACGAAAAAACGAAATAAATTTTATGAATAAATAACAATTATAAGTATAAAGGCATCTAAAATGTACCTGTATTAAGAAATCTTGAATATAGACAATAGAAGTTGTGAAAATTCCTTTTAAAACTTTAAGTTGATATTACGAGAATATTAGGAATTTGTTAAGTAAAATCTTTTTTTGCAGAATGCATGTAGATAGTTTAAAACGGAAATATATTTTCGGAACTAGTTTGATATCATGGGGTAAGGTGGCAAGCGCTGCTTGGCGCAATAAAGAAATCATGCCAAGCACCACTTATTATCGCTGAAATGGAATCCAAGCAGTTTCAAATTCTCAGGAAATTAATTTTAAAGAAATGTTTTGAAAAATTTTGAAATATGTTTCAAATGAAGAATATAGGATGAGATTGAGAATAACCAAGATCAATCAATAAATAATGAATAACAATATAATATAATAAAAGGTACATGTATTACTAATAATATTATGCAGAATATAATAATCTTATATAATTTAATAGTAATAATAAAAAAAGAGTAATCACCATATTGCAATATAAGAAAAATTATACTTAAGAATACTCATATAATACAATAATAATAAATAACATAATATGTAATAATATTTATAAATAAATATATATAAAAAAACAAACATTATGAGTAACAAATATTAACACATGTAATAACTGTATTTATATATTGTATTATTAATAAAATAATTCAAATGCAATGAAAATGATTAAATTTTAAAAATAATCAAATTAAAATCATCTGAAATCAACGATAATATACATTATTCCCATGGCAATCACATTGCCAAACGATAAAAATATCAAGGTAGCTAACCATATTGTAATGTTATCGCCAATCTTGGCAAACATAAACAACTGGGCGCCTTGCCCCATGATATCAAACTAGCACCATATTTTCTTGCTGGTAAGCCTCTGTTAGTGTCTCCTGACGCTTTAAGGCTACCTTCGGTGAATGTCAAAGAATAGGACCAAGATTTCGAAAAAATTTTCGGATACAATATATTTTAACATGAATATTATATTCTGGCTTTTCTATCCAATAGAGCAGCATATTTCATCATACTCATTTCTATGTGAGTTAACCCATTTTTTGCTATACACCATAATGCTAAATGAGATATCCCTTTATATGTTAAAACTAAAAGGCAATTATTTATGGAATACTTTGAAATTTTAAGAGTTTTATATTATAAACAGGTGTACGAATTACAATGTCGCTCATTTTCACAAAAGTTGGGAAATTTTTCTTTCTGAAAATGTGCTTCGCGTTTATTTCAGGCTCTCGAACAAGTGGCAAAGACAGCTTTAAATATTTTGTAAGAAAATGGCAAGTAATTCATTGATAATCTTAGTCTAAGGCCTTTGTTTACTATGAGATATATTGTTCTTTTTGGCATGTTCATCTGTTTAATAAGAATCTTTTCTTATAGTGAATTCTATTCCTGACTGCTTTGACAAGAGCCATTATTTCATGAAACGAGTACAACCCTTTCTATAGTGTGGACTGCAATGCTGGTGATCTCAGAAAATCTCTTAATTGATATATAAATAAATAACCTTTTGAAGTCTAAATGTTTAAAAGGCTAAAAATCTCCTATATGAGTTCCCCTTCTTTTTTTTTAATGTAAATTAATATAAGTTGCAAGCTTCTATTCAAAGTGTTAAAACTTCGAGAGATTTATAGCAACATGTGTAAAACACAGACATTTTTTTGAAAAACATTGCAAATGACCTTAAACAACAAAACTTAAAAATCATTTACTGCATTTGAGTCACAGCAAATGGTCTAAAATTTTTATATCATAATTTATTGCACAACTAGATATAAACTGATGTTACAACAGGTTAGCTATAATCTCCAACATAACTATGCATACAAGAGAATTATTAATAAATTGTTTATTTCTTGCATCAAAGGTTATAAATTGATTTAATGTATATTAATTAAAATCTTGAAAAATGGTATAAATTAGACTATTAATGCAAAAAGATTATTATAAATTACATGGTTACCTAATGAGAAGTTACAATGCAGTTATAGTTTAAATAGAAAAATTTACTTTTCAAACTCAAAACTTGGTTTAAATTATTTCTCATTGAAATAACGTAAAAATGCATAATTTGTTTTAAAAAATTCAACAAAAGATGTAAGTACTTTGTATCCTATAATATTAAAACAGAAGTAAAATATAACACAAGAATAAAGGCTAAAGTGTCGGTATATAAAAGTTAATGGCATAAAAAATGTTGTATAAATTTCTTTAAAAGTATTTATCAAACTCACAACTTAAAAATATATTTAAAAAAAAAGAAAAACTTTTTTTGCTACTATGCATCTAAATTTCAGGGTGAAAAACTCTACAATAGTGAAAGTAAAATTAAACAGTCAAATTCAAATATTTAATACAGAAAGAAAACTTCACAGTATCTTTACAGAAAATACAACATGTTCAGAGAATACAATACAACAAAATTAAATAATTATGTTTTAGTTTTCCTATTCAAATATCTATATAAAAACATAATTCTTTTGTTCATATTCTTCCATTTAGTTGGTTTCGACCATCTCCAATGATGATAGTAAGCCTGCTTCACCAAAAGCATCTGAAATTCATTTCCTTGAAACCCTCGTAGCCATGGAGGCATATTTGTCAGTAATTTAACAGGATGAATACTACCATCTCCCAAAATATCTAAAAGAGAATTTAAAAAAAAATCATATAATTTTTTTTTTTTTTACTGTTGATTTACAGTCCAGCAAATCTGCTATGCTGAATTCATGAAAGTAACATTAATTCAGTGGAATTTTTTGCTTTTAATTTTAAATTAAAACACTACTTTGAATACAATAAAATTCCACTGAGAGGGCAAAAAAATAATGAAAATTTCTTTGGAATTATATTTTACCATTCATATGTTTCTTAAAGATCTGAAAAATCTCAAATGAATAAGTAAAATAGACAAAAATATTTTCATCAACTGGTGGGAAAATGTGACAAGAAAAAAAAATTTTTTTTTTGCTTCTTTGGATGAATATTACTGTATTGAAATCGATGCACTAATTTAAATTGCAATAAGAAAGCAAAATTTTTTTAGGATTAACATTATACTCAAGAATTTAAATTGGTCGATAGATAGAAATTCTAAGTGTTGAACTGTACAATTTAGGCTTTCTTCAAAAATTAATAAAATGCAAGAAAATCTTTTAAAGAGTCCTATTATATTTCTCCACCTTATGGATGAAGATAAAGTTGGTATTATTGTTCGGAAGTAGTTTTTTAAGCAATTGCTAAAAAAAGTATGCCATTATCATAAATTCACTTAACTCTCTATTGATTAACCAATATTACAACAAATATCCACTGCTATATTTTTTTGTGTTATCTAAGTAATAAAGTCTACAATAGTAATGGATTACAATTCAGATATAATCATCACAAATGACTAAACAGTCCAATTATGAGTCAGTGCTTTCCTCTGAAGATTTCTCCATAACGACTTCTGATCAACCATTGATCTCCAGTTCTTTTCATTAATTTCAAGAAAACCAGATTCCACCAAATCAGTTCATCTCAACTGTGGTCTGTCCTGCCTTCTGGTTACAGTCCCTCTAAAAAGCAATACCTTTTTTACTTATTGTCATCACGCATTTGGGGTCACATGGATCATCCATTTCATTCTATTTATCTTAATGTAGTAGTTCTAAAAACTGTGGTCCATGGCCCCTTGGGGATCAGCAATGCCTTTCTAGGGGATCTGTGGAGTCTCTCGTGTAATGTTGTGATTTCCTTCTTTTACAGACTCTGAAAGGTCCCATGAAAAATTTGAAAGATGAGCCATACTAGATCATAAAATTGTACCCAATGAAAAAACTCTGCTAGAGCATGTATTTTGATCAAGAATATTAAGTCGGGAAGGGATGTTCAATATCTTGAGGGTCAGCGAAGTCACGCTAATACATAAAGGGGGAGGGGGCGCAGTGATCGAAAGTTTAAGAACCATTGTCTTAATGTATTTAAAAATGTCAGGTTGTTTGTGTACCCTGTATAGTTCAAAATTGAATCTCCTTCTTCAATTATCATTTTCATTTATACTACCAAGTATACTACCTAGAATCTTACTTTCAAAAACAATGATTGTTTTATGATTTTCCTCTAATTTTGCCATTATTGAAGTTTTGGATGCATATGTTTAGACAAGTCTGAGTAGCATTTTGTAAATTTAAAACTGTCTTTCATGAAAAAAACTAGGATTTAAGAAAACCTAACCTTGATTCTTAACCTAACCTTTTTAACCTAAAGGCAGCCCTATTTGCCAGATATATTCGGTTCTTTATTCCAAAAGGTATTCTATTATCATTTGTAATAATTGAACCCAAGTAAGTAAAACTCTTTACAACTTGAAATTTAGATATTTTTGTCAAAAAAAGAACAAGCCTGACAGTCGAGAATTTTTTTTGTATAGAATTGGTGGGAGGAAGATCCACTTTAATGGGGACAGGCTGGATATTCTTTTAACTCTCATGTAAAAATAAAACCCTAACAATGATTAAATAAATGCACATGATAATGTTTTACAAAAATGTATCCAAAAATTCATTTGATATTGTATATTCTTGAGTTATAGCATCCCAAAACTTTAAGGCAGTAACAAGAAACATAGGATTAAAAAAATTTAACAATAATGAAGCGCTCATAATTCCATCATAAAAAACATGATCACCAATGCATTTTTTAGAGAAGAATCACCATATCACATTTAATAATTACTAAACATCTTGAATGTACAATTACATTAGCTGCATTTTGACCACCAGTAATCGATAGTTCTGAAAATGATCTGTTACATGAGATTTCTTAGAATATAAGCATAAGAATCATTAAAAGCATACTAAAAATTTCAAATAATCACTCATTAAAAAGAATTTTAAGAGAAAATTATTATATTTGCAGGGAAAGCTAAATTTTTCAATGATAATGTTACAAGAACAAAGACACATGTTTTTAAAAGTATGATGTATTTAAATTTATAATTAAAGACTCAAATATTTGAGAGGAAGACATTTACTAAGCCATGAAAAAGAAACTGGGGATGATTATATAGATTAGTGAAAAAGTATACTTGCACGCCATCAAAGCAATGATAATTTGTGAATGCATATACACAACCTTAATATAACTATTTCCACATTACAGTTTTGTATCTATTAATGTCAACTTAATTCTATCATTATTTTATACCAGTATGAACTGGTTCTGAGAACAAAATTTTGGTATTAAGAACAGCTAATAATGTTACCTATCAGTTAACATATAATGGAAGGTTTGATAAAAATCATTTACATATTTACACACTTTGTACCTTAAAATATATTTAAAAACTTGAAAAAATAAACATTTTATAATGTTTACATGGCCAAAAAGTAATATTTACAACATACATCATGCTTTTTGTTTTCTGATCAATTCATATTTTATAATTAAATTCATAAAGATAGAATGTACTTCCTATTTTATTCAATATTAAAATTTATATAAAATATATGTCAAAAAAGGTTACACATTACAAAAGGCTATTTTTAATTCATAAAATATCAACAAATTAAAAAAAAAATATACAAAATATTCGTACCAATGTAATCATTTTGACCAAAATATTTTCGCTTGTCAGACCAGACTTTATAAGGCTTATATTCAGGTAAGTGATCTAAGCCAATTTTTAATTTTTTGTGATCCTCAGGAATTCTAGGTAGAATATCTGAAAACACATAATTCAAGCTTTACTGAAATGCTTTCTTATAAAAATATGCATACATAAAAAAATTGCATTATAAATAATTCAGAGGAAAATATTTAATTTTATGATTTTCTGCAAGTGTTTATATTTCCATAATCTCAATATTTGCTGTACTGTATCTAATGGATATTTTTTATTTCTCATCCTACGCTCATCTGCAGCATTTCTGCCATCATTTTACGAGCAGTTCAGCACAGTGATGAAAAAATTTAAAAACAAAAATAAAACCTTTCATTTGCCTCTATAGAGTGGACAGCTAAAAATTTTAAGACTTCAGGGCAGTTTTTGTGGAGGTCTCTACCCATATCACCATGATGGCACAAAGGGCAACAAGCTGAATTCATGATTCTTATTCAGTGTAAATACTTATGTAGGTAATCATGATCAGTTGTCATTTGAAAACAAGCGACTCAAAAAGCTCTAGGAAAGGAACTGGGGATTTTATTATTAAGTTGAGCAGGACTTTCCACATCTCAGTCACAGCTGCATCAACATGCAATGAAATTCTAGTGTATTTTATTTTATATTATGTAATGGTATAGGAGAATCGGGTTGAGGCATAAGTGACACGACTTAAGCAAGTCTATCTGCCTGCTCATTTCCATAAATGTCACTGTGACTAAAAATCCACTGAAAAGCATTGCAGTATCTGGTTATGCTTTCAATTACAAATACTACAACATTTACCAGAATAAATTACAAAAACAGGTATAGCATTTCCTTTAAAAACAATTGTACACACCTGAAAGATAAGGAGAGAAAATTACACTAGATATATAACATTTTAATAAGAAATGCTTTCAGCATTTATAAACTAACCTGGCCTCTGGAACAAATTTTCTTTGTAACCATATCTTCTTAAATATTTTTTTTTCCATGGAGTTTCACGTATATGACGGACTTGAGTAACATTAAAAGAAGTGATTTTATTAAAAATCTGCTTGCAAAAACTATTCATATTTTCTACCTGAAAAACAAAAAAATTACAAAAACCTTGTTAAAAACATATTTTTTTTCACTATGCGATCACACATATTTAACACAATGAATATAATCAGGATACATTGCCCACAAGTCCATATACATCACAGGATTGGAATCAATCTTTTATTTTCTTCATAGATGCCATACATTTTTTACAAGAATTCTTCAGGAATGTATATATAATACTTTGGATTGGCAAGGTTTTTTTAACTTGCTATAATTTTTAGTGGGATGGAATAAATTTGTGGCAGTCCTTGAGGGACGAGTAGGCTTTGTACATTTAAATCCACATTTATTTGGTTACTTAAAAACATTCACAAACATAAAACACACAAAGTAAGACATTTATGAACACAGTTTACATGCCATTCATGAAAGCAGCTTTTTTTCGTTCCTGAGATCTTGGCTATTCATAGTCAAGGTCAACTGGAAGCTATTAAAGTCATATAATTTCCAGTAAAAGCTTTTTTGATTGGTACAGATTGTATCATCCTGATTTAAAAATGCAGAAGATTCAGTTTTTGGTAAATAAAGTTATGGTTATTCACTGTTTGGTGGGTAAGCTTGAGATTAATTATCATGTGAAAAGTCTTGGAAGGCTCAAGGGCATTATGAATTAAAATCCCTCAAGAGAAAATTTAAGGGAATTATAACATGCAATTATTAAGTAAAAACAGTATAAATCCGAATCATTAGTAATGAATTACAAAAGCCATGGAATAGATTTTCTTATATAAACACATCTTTCTTTACACATATAATGATTGTTTATCATATTAAAATGGCTTTCAAAATATCATTACTATTTTTCTGAACAAGTATTTACATGAAAAAAAATCATCAGTATTGAATTGATTTAAATGTTAAGATATAATGCTAGAAATAAAATCTAATAAAAGGAGATTTTACATTCACAATAGTTTTCAAACTTAGTATTTAAAAAAAAAACACTCTTGGTTGCACTATAGTATTACATTTAAATTTCAATTACATTTTGAAAAAAATTGGCATGCTTTTGAAAACTGAGAATCTTTTAAATAAAAAGTTTTTGAAAGAGAATTAGAAAAGATAAATGCTTTCAATGGATGAATTAGACTGTTTTACTTCTTAAAAAAGAATATAAAAAAGGAATTTAATAAAGATCATTAAAAATTATGGTTGTCTTTTAACAGAAATTCTTAATTTATTATCTTTCGAAAGAAACAAGCAATTGAAAATCAATTGTTCGAGTAGCCGTCAAACAATCATTTTGAGTTAGAACACATTAATGTTTTGGAATCTTCATTTTCCTAATCAAATCAAGATTTATGCATTGCTTGAATTTAATAAAAAACATTAAAAAAAGAGTTTGCATGGAACATTTTTTTTTATTTTAGATCTTTAAAAAATTATAAACAAAAAACAGGGAGATCATGTAATTTATGGCAAGCACAAACATAATTCATTGTATTATAAATGCATTCATCTGCTTTATAAAGAGCAAACAGCATTTTTGTTTTTGAAACACATTTCTTTCTGTGATTTCAGTTGATTGATTTATTGTTACATCACACTCTTAAAAGTACATAAGGGCTATTGCAACGGACTTCATATAAAGAACCATGGACATGTGACGAAGACGACTAATCAGTTGGTATATGTTCTCCAACCACGAGAAAATGAGAATTTTTATCCTCAACAAATTTAAAATGCTTCTGTTACACACGGTAAATCTTCAGCAGCAAGATCCATCACTTCAACATGACTGCTTAAGCAAGTGCATGAAAAAAAAAGCAAATATTTCTTAGCTGAATGAAAACTTACCTAAATACAAAATAAACAAACAAGGTTCTTTAGGAATCAAATATAAAATGTATTTTACATCATAATGTGTTCCTTTTTCTACTGATGAAACCAAATGTAAATAACTTTTTTAAGTCACTTCAGTTCAGAAAAGCTGACAGAAAGCAAGATGAATTCTCTATTTGAATTTATTTGTTGTCTACAATTATCAGTAATATATTGATTTAATTTTAGTCTACAGTTGAATCTCAAATCAAATTATGAAGCTATGTTTTGGGAAAAGCTCTTGTTGCGGAGTTGAAGATTTCTATAGCTGAATCGGTATGTTCAGCTTAAAAAGGATTGCTGTGAGAACATATGTTGCATAATTTTGCACCGCGGAGTGTTACCGTGGTGTGGAAGTTTAAAAAGAAGGTGCTTGCTTAGACATCATCCTCGTCACTTAAGCGTGATGAAGCAAAAAAGGTTTAAATGAAACTTATCTTCAAATTATGTGCCATTGAAGTGTCAATCTCATCATTTTACTATAGTTTAAAATTTCAAAATTATCTGTATTTTAGACATAAATAAAATTTCAGAAGCATTAATTACAATGAATGACAGAAAAGGTTGAAGATAAAATAAATTCAAAGAATGCGTTTTTGTTCAATATCTTCTTGTTTTATTAAGATCCAAAAACTTTCAATCAATCAAGTAAAATTACAATTAGCTTATATGAATTGGAATCATTTAAGAACTAGCGCACATTCAAAAATGTATAATATTTTTTTTCTGTTGATGTTTAGTAAAAAAATACAAACTTTTCTGTCGATATGAACTAAATACAAATCTGCAAACATATTCATTTTGTGGTGTTGGAGGAAATTTTTTTTCTGTCATAGAATCAAAATTGAAATTACCTCTATTGTAACACAAAAATAGTTTAACCCTTTATTAAATTTACATTATTTGTGTGAATTCTAAACATACCACAATAGAAATTATTATTACAAGCTATTTAAAGATTGTTTATTGTTAATTATGAATTGTAATGGTAAAGTTTTAATGTTAAAAGAAAAATATTCTTCCTGTTAAAACATTATGAAATGCATTCAAACTGGATGCTATATTTCTTAATAACTCGCAGCTACAGTGAAAATTAAAAAAGCGTTAGCTCATTGAAAACTTAATAAAAAGTGAAATTTTGTGAAGAAAAAAAGGTTAAGTTGAATTTTGTTTAAAAAATATGTAATGAGCTAACATTTTATGTGAAAATTAATCTTGTGTATACAAACATAATAGACTTACAATGAAGGGAAATTTTGTGGTTCACTTTCGTGGTTTCAATAATAATTATCTTCTTTTAAAAGAAGACTATTATATTTTTTGTAAAATGTCGGCACCTATGTATTAGCGTCGCCGCAGCAAAATCTGCACCATGTGAATCACGCCTTGATACCAAAAAGATTCGTACGTACTGTATTCAAAGAAAAGCAATTCTCGTGGTGCAATTTGGCCGCAGTGACTCTATTACACAAGTATTAAGATTTATTTATTGAATTAAAAACTTTTAATGGCTGATAATTTTTGTACAAATGAGAATCTCTACGAATAAGATTTATTTCTCTTAAGTTTTTGAGTGCCTCAACATGTATTCAAATTTAAAAAATACATGTTTTTTAAATGTATTACATGGATGATTTTGCAAGGCAATGCTTACAAGTGAAAGACTTATGGGTACTTGCATATTGTCACAATAATCACCAGCTCTATTTGTAACTTGCCAAGTTGGTAACCTCAACTTCCTCTGTGTTGTATGCACTGCATTGGCATCTAATGTGCTTTGTTTCATGTAATGTTGCTAATAGGTTGTGATAATACGCATTTTGGATCCAATCAATTACTTCATTATCAATGTTGAAAAAATACATTCCTTCCCCCCCTCCCCATTTTTAGCTAATGCCAGCATCAAATCAATATATATAATGTTATTTTCTATTAATAGTATTTTTTTCCTCCTTGAAATAATAGAAATCATGGAAAATCAAACACCTCAAGGTGATGCAGAAATAAATAAAGAAAAACTTGTGATTATCAAAGATGAGCTTCGGAGACTAAGTTACGAAATGAAGAAAAAAGAAGTAAATCGTAATTCTACTCATGCAAAAATGCAACAATATATCAGACAACAATGGTAATTATTAGCATATTTTTTGTTTATCCATAAATGCAATAAAAGAATATTTTTTGACAAGGCCAAATGCATTTAAATACATGACAAAGTCCTATGAAAGGATTACATTTTCTTATAATCCATTGAATATTTAAAGTATCAGATCTAATTGTAAGAATATCAAGACAATTTGTTCATTCCAGCATTTCAAAATTTAATTTTTAAGGAAAACTTTAAACTGTCTTTTGGGTTTTAGCCTTATCAATCTTTTAAGTGAAGTAGCCTTTAATTTGTTGTGATAAAAATTTTAAAAATTGTTAACGTTTTCCAAAATTACAACTTTTACCTATTGGTAATTGATAATTTTTATTGTAATGTTTTAGGGTGAAAATAAATTTCTTAACTTATGATTTTCATTTAAATATATGTCTTAGTATTTTGTATATAAATTCAGATATTATAAATTAGTGAGTTTCGTATACAAATTATATGGTTAACCAAATTTTTATCAAAGATGTAATACATAAGTACCCTTATTAACAATGGGTACTTAGGTATTAGCTTCACCTTAGCAAAATTTGTGGCACGCAAATCATGCCATGTTATCAAAACAACAAAGATTCTTACATGTTTTACTTGAAGTTAAACATTTCTCCTGGTGCAACTTTGGCTGCAGTAATGTTAATATGTAAGTACCTGACAATGCTTGATGTTACTTAGACACTTGCAATGAGAATAAATTCTGTTTTTAAAGATATAGTATTCATAATGTTGATATGTAACATTCAACAAAATTTATTTATTTTTGATATTTTAATATCAGGGAAAAGAAATATCTATTTAAATTTTTAATTTATAGCTTTTAGAAGCTCTTT
>BMAO01011411.1:0-17974 GCA_019973975.1 Trichonephila clavata | reverse complement strand
AGAAATATGGTTGACGTCGTTATCTGATTAATTTACTTGAACTCTTAAATTATATAATTCTACTTTCAGTTTTGTATTGATTTAAATATATTTATCTGTAAGAAAAAAATCATTGCAATCAAAATTTTATAATAAATTATTATTAACTCACATTTTAGAGAAAAATTAGCAAAGTGGTCATTAGCAAACTTTACCCATATAGGACTTCTAACAGCGATTTCGTTCAACCGAACGGCATGAAATTCGAAGTATAGATATTTAAAGGTGTGCACTCTAGGATTCTGTGAACGGCAACAAAGCGGCGCTAATGGTTACGGTTATAGACAGAAACTCTAAAATTAGGAATAACAATACCCATTTTTGAAGTGAAAATCTCTTTAGCGGCGTTTTGCACTTTTTGGATGGGGAAAATCGAATGGGTTCGCGTCACCGACATGCTCTGACTGGCGCATGGGCAATGTGCTGTTGGCCTTACACACTTTTTGGATGGGTGAAATATCCTGCGTTCGCGTCACCGACATGCTTATAGCAGTATATCTGTAGCCACACAGTTGTCGTATATTGCTGTGTATATCTTATAAGTGAATTTGAATAGAATTAGCGAAAAGTTCAATGTGTATATACTGTGCATTGCTCGTTGCGATTCCGAGAATGGGCTATACATATTAATGGTTGTCGTTTATATTTCGCCTGGAAAATCTATGAGACAGGTACAATAATTTTTATTCGAAAATTTGATGATTTTTCAAAAGAAGGTTCTGAAATACTCGAAAAAAGATTTGGTGGAAAATATATGATAATGTACCGATGATTTTAAGTGGGGACTTCAATATTAACTTTGCAGATGATAAAAATCTACCAGTAATTGAATTTCTAAATGAAACAATTTAAATATGTCCAATGATCGAAAATTTGGCACAACAAAATATAAAACGACAATCGATGCGGTTTTTATGCGATACTTAGATACGTTTGAATCAAACATTTTACTTTCTTACTTTAGTTACCATACGCCTATTGTATCTTTTTTTAGAACAAAATGAAATGATTGAAAGTACAAAAAGTCTAAGTATTGTTGAAATTAATGATGCCAATGATGCAAACAATTTAAATAATGTTAAAAATCAAGTACATGTTATTTCAATTGAATTGTATTTATATTTTGTCATGATCTTGTACAGCCCGTAATATATTTGAATAATAAAAAACCATATAAACATGTGCATTTAGTTGCTGCTCGGAGTGTCAATAGATGTTGATAATTTTTATTCAAACATTATGAAATTTCAAATTTTAATACTAAAAGTTCTAAGTTTTCACTTCTATCGGCAGTCTCTATAACTGCCAATTTTTTCTTGTTGCAAAATGATCAGCACGTACAAAAACTTCAAAAAACTTAAGAACGGTACGTATGTCACATAAAATGGGCGTGTAATGGTCGCGCATATTTCTGCCAAAAAAAAAACACGATCGCGGTCACAGAGAGAAATTTTGTATATGACAAAGGCAAGACACCAATCACTGAAGACAACATAAAATCGCAGAAAAGAAGACTTTTAATTGGATTACACATCAGAAGCAATTCCACATTGCATGCGGGAGACTGTAGACAATAAAGCCCAAAGTAACATAGCTTAAGGGTTGTTTGCAATCTCATCTTTGACAGATTGTTTCAAACACGGCAAAGTTTGCATATTGCGGCTGTTTACTTTAGATTTGAGTAATTCCCCGAACCAGAAATCCATAGGAGTGAAGTCGAGGGATCACGGAGGCCACGGAAAAGTAAATTCGTGTGAGATGACACGGTCGTCAAAATGCTTTTCCCGCACCCTGTGAGCAGACATCTCTGTTTGCGGATGTGCGCCATCTGTCATCCAAACGATGTCATTCAGTGCATTTCGTTGCCGCAATTCTGATATGACGTAATTTTGCAACATGGCTGTATAGTGGGAGCCTGTCACTCAGCATGTTTTTGGCGTCGCTTTGTCAAAAAAGTAGGAACCTAGGAAGTGGCTTTTGCGTCGTATAAAGGTACTGGTGGCACAACCTGTATATTCGTGTCTGCTCAGTGCACAATTTTTGCTGTTGATGTTGCCATTTAATGTGAAATGCACTTCATCCGTCCTTAATACGTGAAGAGGCCATTCGTTATCGACATTATTTCGTATAAATTAGTCATTTGCAAAGTTAATGTGTTGTTTACGGTCCCCGTGTTGAACATCTGAACACGCTGATATCGGTATGGAAACATGTGGAGTACCAAGCGTAGTAGCTTAGGGACCGTTGTTTTCGGTCTATACAACTTACGGGCTTCACCTTCTGCAGTATGCATGTTTCCGAAACAGGGAAAGTGTTGGATGACCGGATCGCCGTCAATCACAAGTGCAGCCAGTTTCTTTCAATTTCTTTATTAAATCATGTACAGACTGCGGGGTACATGGGCCATGTCTTTGGCAGTGGTTTCGATGGCAAGCACGTTGATTTTGATAGTACGGTTTCAGCAATTTATCGCGGACTTTCACAGGCAGAGTCATTTTGTCGGCGCGTTGGAGCTCCCGATTACAGAACCAGCATTAACACCCTGCTTTTTACAGCTTTTCTAAGCTGAATATCTGGCAAACACCATTCCGGGACTGGTTTCTTCAGCTTTTTATATGCAAATTTCCTCTGTGAAACTCCAATCGCATTTTTTCACCCATGCAGAACTGTTCTTTGCGCGTGCATGCCAGGCCTGTTCCCGTTTTTTGTGATACTCTCTTTTGGGTTTTCGCACGTGTTGATCATTTTGCGATAAAAGAAAAGGTGTTGCCAATCATAATTTTCGAGTTTCTGTCACTACAATCGTAGCCATGAGCTCCACTTTGTTGTTGTTCATAGGATCTTGAGCGTATATCTTTAAATAACTATACCTCATATTTCATGTTGTTTGGTTGAACAAAACGGCCGCTTGTCCGTATATCGGCAAAGTCTTTTATGACCACCTGGTATTTGATCAATCAGAAAATTTTAAAAATGCAATTTACATAAAAAATTAAGAAACGCTTAAGATGCTAGGACATTCTTCTGGCGCGTTTTGCTAAAGAGTGAACTTAACTGAATCATAAGGTTCGGGTGAGTTCCGGCATCGGTCGGAAATCGTGCTTGGGTCGGCAACGTGCGTTTAGTTTTGAATTGAAAACTTTTTAGGAGCATGTTTTTTTTTTTAGTTAAAATTTCATGCACACTCATTCCCGTGAAATCTAGTTTTCTTTATTTAAATATTATTGTCATGCAACTGTCATCACTTCCCCTCAATTACAACGAGTGAACGAGAGAAGAGCAAGTGATAAAAAAAAAGATTATTCTTACGTAGGAGACTGAAGAAAAGAAGTAACGAAACCGGATCTATTTTTTTTAATAGTGGGAGCATTAAAGCACAAAAATGTAACGAAAAATGTCTGAAATTTTATCGAAGTTTTTTCGCCAGAAAGTTGCCAAAAATTTGGTTAAGATTACAGATGACAGCAAAGAGATAACAAAAAAATAAAAGCATTAATTGTGAAAAAGTACGAACCCTCTCCTTTTGTTTGCTTAGAGAATTTTAAGAAAAGTAAACGGCCTTAATGCATAAATTTTTATAGCCTTCCGTAGTATACGGTGTTTAAGTTATGTAAAAGGTACGTACTAAACGATATTGGCGACATATGTAAAATGAAGCACATGGTTGCCAATTCATTGCGTACGACCCTTGAGAAATCAGGGTTGCCAATTTCGGGAGTTGGCATATAGAATTCGGCAATACATGACTGTTCGTGTTTTGCTTGAGATTTTAGCATATACCAGTTCTTTACCATTGATCCATGGTTTATTGGAAAAAAAGGTTAATTAATTGAATGATCAATGAATTTCAGTTCACAGAGATGATGCAATCACAAAAAATCAGTAATCACTTGTAAGCCGCACGAAGTGAAGGAGAATGCAGCGCCATCACAGTAGTGGCGGCGACATCAAAAGTTAAGGAAAATGCAGCGCTATCACAATAGTGGCGGCGACATCTTAAGTTACTAATGGCTAAAAGCTAAGTTTAAAATTGCACTCCAAAAAAAACTATATCCAATACTGAGTTTTCGATCATCGACCGTCAGCGGTGGAGTTAGGCGTCGGCGACAGACGACGGCTTCGCGCTTGAGGGGGCCTCGCAAAGTTTTTAATTATTTAAAATTCAGTTATTCATCAACGTTATTTATCATCAGTTATTCATCACAAAATCACAAAAAATTTTTTTAAAAAAATACCCGTTTACTCAATCAGTTTTCTTTAATCGAGAAAGACAGCGACAGGAACAAATATAGTCGGTATAAGAGCGCATACACTCTTTGAAGAAACACATCGAGGCGAGGGAAAACGTGTCAGCAAATGGGGGGGGGGTGAGGAAAGAATGTGAGAGTTTTCTACAAATAGTTTCAACATTTGAATAAGGTTCTGTCACTGCGCACAAAATTGGGTGGGGAGACATTTTTTTTTTTTGAAAGCCGTGCTAGTGGATAGGTATCAAAATGTAATGTGCATTGCACTTCTAAGAATATATAGTTCTGGCATCTACTCAAAAATACATTTTTCTGCAGAAATGATGAGGCTAATCGGTCTAGATTTGTTGGAAAACATAGGATTTATTTGCTTAATTTCGGTATAATTATTATGTGAGTTTTTCCCATTCATATGGAAAATAATTGAATGTAATGCACTTGATATTTTGTCACATGAATTATTGTATTTCAGGGTAGGCCTATGAGTACAACATTTTTGAGGGAATTCTATTGTAGTATTTTACTGTTTCCTAGTATCGGATGACATTTATCCCTTTTTGTGGAAATTGGTATTGTAGTTTAGAAATCATGTAATTCATTTCAACTTTTTTATGAAATCATCGTTATAAGGCTCCGGATTTTTAGGAAGAAAACGTTCAAATTGTCTCTTGACAAATACGTCTACATTGTCTTAGGTGTCATAAACAATGCCCATAAGATTAAGAAGGGAAACGAAATATGGGCGGGGGTTTTAATTTTTCGATGAAGAATTTGGTAGATCTTTATTTGAAATTTAGAAAAAGTATTTTTTTTTTTTTAGTTTGATTTATTTTGTTACATTTATTTATTTATCGATCTAATTCTTTTTGTTTGATAGAAATATGCGAAATTTTAAAAAATTTCTTTCTGCTCATATATCTTAGATACAAATTGTATTTGAAATTGTCATAGAAGGATGCTTATTATGGAAATAAAGTTTCGATTTGAATCTTTAAAAAGAAAATGTCATTTTTCTTAAAAAATATTAACTAGAGCACTTTTTTGTCAGTCCTTTTTTAACAGCATTCCATTTCTTTTTTTTACAAATTAATGCTATTTCCAATCAGGGGCATAGTTATCGCGTATCAATGATACGGGGCCCCAAGCTTTGAGGGCGGGCACCCAAACGTGTAAGCAAAAAATCGCAGGGTGGCCTTAGAGAGTGCCCTCAAGGATGATACAGGGTCCACTCAGGACCAGCTCCGCCAGTGTTTTCAATACTCATGAAAATGTGACACAAATTTCACAGCCTTCAATTAAATTATTATATTCATTAAAATAATTTCCAAACTAAGCTTACTTTTTTTATTTCCTACGTGCAACGTTTTCAGAATATTTATTGTATATAGTCTGCGTTTGTACTCTCATAATGTTATTTTTAGTGTCGCCGATTATAAGCGGAAATAAAATCGGTGCATTTTTGTGATCGGCTCTTTTCTTTTGAATTTTTACTGCTTTGATCTCCTTTTCTAGTGACACGATTGCGTTGCTTAAATTCCCCAGAGGAGCGGTGTGGAGAACAGTAGTGCGCTTTTGAAATCTGATGTTCCTATCAATTTTTTCATGAAATTACCTTCATAAGACTCATGATTTACAGAGGAAGTTCTACAGTGAATACACGAGCATGTTTATGATTGCTGTCTTGAATATAAAAAAAAAAGTCCATCGGGCTAAGAAGAGTTGAGGAATTTTAAATTTTTTGAAGAAAAATTTAGTTTTTCTTCAGGAAAATTTAATTTCAGAAGTTTTATTTTTGTAGAGAGAAGTGGTGGAGGGAGACGATATATATATATACACGTGTATATAATACATATATATATACGTGTATATAATATATATATATACGTGTATATAATTTATATATATATAGTGTAACAAAAATGGAAGAAACCAAAAAAGTCAATGGACTAAAAAGGAAGCCTATTATGATTTCTAAAGTTGTTACTGAATTAAGACCAGCAAATTTGGGTTATATATCTATCTATCGATATATATAAAGGAGAAAAGCAACTCACTCACTGACTGACTGACTAATCACGATATCTCCGGAACTATTCAACCTACAGATATGAAAATTGGTAGGCATGTTCTTTTCATGGAGTAGAGATCCGCTAAGAACGGACTTTGCGAAATTCGAACAGCAAGGTGCGTTATAAATAATTGTTTTCATTTTTAAACTACTGGAAGTACATTATTGAAATATGATAAGCAGAATCCTTTCATGGAGTAAAGATCCACTATATAATGTGTTTTCTGAAAATTGACCCCGGGTGGCGTTGATGGGGATCAAGGGGCGTTCTAGATAATTGTTTTCCATTTTTAATTTATTATACTCACAGTCTTCAAATTTGGTAAGCAGATTCCTTTCATACAGTACATTTACTAAAATGGGTTTTATGCAAACAGTCCCCTCAAGTTGCGGTTTCTGGGTTCTCAACGGGCTCTATAGATAATTATTCCCATTTTTAAACTATTAGACGTACAATCTTGAAATTTGGTAAAAGATTCCTTTCGCAGAGTAGCAAACCGCTACAAAATGGGTTTCGTGAAAATTAAACCACAAGTTTCATTTCGGGGGATTAAGGGGCGTAATGGATATAAATATTTCCCTTTTTTCAACTATTATACCTACCTGCTTGAAAATTGGTGGGCATGTTCCTTTCATGGAACAGAGTTCCATTAAAACGAAACATTAAAACGAAAATAAACCCCTAAGGAGGGTTGTGAGAGGTCCCGGGGACTTATGGGGAAAAAAATCCCGTTTTTGAATTGTTAGACCCACATACTTGAAATTGGTTAAGCATGTTTCTTTTGTTGAATAGGGATCTACTAAGAATGTATTTTAGGCAATCAACTCCTGGGGGGCGATGGGGTTACTGGGGCCTATTGACACAAAAAAAATTCCTTTTTTCGAAATACAAGGACTATAATAGTGGAATTTGGTTCTGTCTACAACTGTTAATCCGCTAAGAACAGTTATATTGGGGAACGTTTCTCAACGGAATTACGGTAGGAATTGATAATAAAAACTTTGTTTTTACTCTATTAGACTTAGAAATAAAATTTGTCTTGCATGCTTAATTTATGGAATAGAGTTCCACCAAAAATTGGTTACTCGGAAATCCACTTGGTTATAGGGTAAGAAGGTACAAAAATCCTTCTATACTTCAATTTTTAGAAAATACAAATTAGAAGTCCTGTTCTTTTTTTATATCAAGAGTCGAGAGTTACAGGTATATATATATATATATATATATATAAACAGTATATATTTATAAAACGTCATGAAATACCCAGCGAAGCGGGCGGGTAACTGTTAGTATATATATATATATATATATATGTTTTGTAGCACTTTTTGAATTCCGTTCGTTTTTCTGATTGATCTTTATATCTATGGTTGGGCATGGTACGCTCTAGAAAAAATATTTGTCTTAATTTTACATCTCAGATCAAATAACTTTTCTATTTTCAAAGGCTTAGCGTCAAAAATGAATGTGTCTGTTGCAAAATGTTAATGAAGAATGGTAAATTTTTAAAACTTCCGATTGTGCAAGTTCAAATTTTCAACAAAAAAGCACAACGTAAACCCCATTTGTAAAGGATCAGGTCTGCCACACAAGGGTTAGTGCACTATTCTTCAACAATTAAATTTTATAATTTGTTTTAAAAAAAAAGGACCACTCAGAACGAGTAACTTCCTGCTCTTTACCGAAATGGCGAAGAGAGATAATCAATACCTCAAGATGCTCTGAAGAGCACCAATGAGGCGTATTCACGCACAGGAAGAGAAACCCCTACAATCACATCGTAGTCTTAAATAAAGCGAATTCTGCTCTGGCATAAAAAAATTAAATAGATATTAATAGTGGTAATTACAAAATTTAATAAAATTTCAATATTTTTATATCAATTTCTCCCCCTCGTTAGTCACGCTGAGTAGTTCAACTTTTCATTGTAAATTAGCATTTTACAAGATACTTACGGAATAACGGTTCCATAATTGCGTTGCCTTTAGGATTCTGCACTGTTTTCGCAAATTCACTATTAACTGATTTAACGTATAGCGAACTCACTGGTAACTGATTATTAATTTGTACGTAGCTTATTAAAAATGATTCATCAGTTGAAAAGAATTGAATTTTTAATAAAGATAATTCAGTTTGAATGATCGCAGAATAACAGGCACATTTTCTTTTCAGCCCGTTTAAATTTCTCTTTTCAACCGCAGGTGGCACTGCATACATGTTGTATACACAAAATTTTATGTATTACTTTCATAATTCAAAGTTCTTTATCAGCGAAATTCAGCTTTTTTCTTCGCAAAGTTTTGCAGCTACACAGTTTTGAATCACTTGTTTCATATTAAATCAATAGAATTATGCGGATAAATAGTAAAGAATCACACACACGTTTCGTTTTCTTTTTCAGTACATTTTTACAAATGCCATACATCTGCTCACCAGATGGCAGTATACGTTATTGTCTCCATTCTTAAATGAGTGTTAGACTCCTGCAGAGTTTAGCGAAAGCGCGTGGAGATCCCTGCGATTTCAAAAACCTTTTATTACTAAAAGTTTTGGACAATTCAGATAACATTGTATTTTTGTATACATCACAGTAACAGCCAATTTAGAATTTCTATCTTAAAAAAGAGTATCGGAAAATATTAAACTGTTTTAACTTTAATTTTATAAATTAAAAAAGAATGTACATTTCCAAAGCTTTCGGACTTTAAACACACAAGCCAACTTAAGTCCAAAAACGAACATTAAGTAATTTATGAGTAGAATATTATCCACGCGCTTTCGCTAAACTCTGCAGAAGTCTAACACTCATTTCAGAATCCAGACAATAGCGTATACTGTCATCTGGTGAGCAGATCTAAGCATTTGTAAAAATGTACTGAAGAAGAAAACGAAATGTGTGTGTGATTCATTTACTATTTATACCCATAATTCTATTGATTTAATATGAAATGAAGTGATTCAAAACTGTGTAGCTGCAAAACTTTGAGAAGAAAAAAACTGAATTTCGGTGATAAAGAACTTTGAATTATGAAAGTAATACATAAAATTTTGTGTATACAACATGTATGCAGTGCCACCTGGCGGTTGAAAAGAGAAATTTAAACGGGCTGAAAAGAAAATGTGCCTGTTATTCTGAGATCATTCAAACTGAATTATCTTTATTAAAAAATTCAATTCTTTTCAACTGATGAATCATTTTTAATAATCTACGTACGAATTAATAATCAGTTACCAGTGAGTTCGCTATACGTTAATTCAGTTAATAGTGAATTTGCGAAAACAGTGCAGAATCCTAAAGGCAACGCAATTATGGAACCGTTATTCCGTAAGTATCTTGTAAAATGCTAATTTACAATGAAAAGTTGAACTACTCAGCGTGACTAACGAGGGGGAGAAATTGATATAAAAATATTGAAATTTTATTAAATTTTGTCATTACCACTTTTAATATCTATTTTATTTTGTTAAGTAGTTTCCTAATATTCATCTGGCTGCCAGAGCAGGATTCGTTTTATTTAAGACTACGATGATGATTGACGGAGTTTCTCTTCCTGTGCGTGAATACGCCTAATAGGAGCTCTTCGGAGCATCTTGAGGCATTGATGATCTTTTTCTTCGCCATTGCGGTAAAGAGCTGGAAGTTACTCCGTCTGAGTGGTCCTTTTTTTAAAACAAATCATAGAATTCTCTTCTTGAAGAAATAGTGCACTAACCCTTGTGTGGCAGACCTGATCCTTTATAAATGGGGTTTACGTTGTGCTTTTTTGTTGAAAATTTAAACTTGCAGAATCGGAAGTTTTAAAAATTTACCATTCTTCATTAACATTTTGCAACAGACATATTCAATTTTGACGCTAAGCCTTTGAAAATAGACAAGTTATTTGCTCTGAGATGTAAAATTAGACAAATATTGAACCAGCTGTACAGTATCGCAGATAAAAATTTTTATGCAGCTCTTAAAGAAATAATAACAAGTAAAAACAGTACTGATATTCGAACAGAAATCACACAAAATATACATTTTTCCTGTAGAAGTTAGAATGAAAAAAATGTGTAGGTATTTCGTTCATTTGACAAAAAAATAATCAGGTTTTTCTGGATCCTGTATTATGCCATTCTTACTGATTCTCAGCATATTTCATGATCGAAGAAGAGGGGGAGGGGAGAAACAAGTCACCCAGTAGCGAACGCAAGGGCGGGATCAGGGGGCTCAAACCCTACCCATAGACCAACTGGAGTTTTAATTTTTAGCATGAAAATTGCGTATCGGCACATTCGTCAAAGTTTATTTTTTTAAAATCTTTTTAAATATAGTTGCTGCAATAAACTGAGTACGCCACTAAAGTCAACTCTCATTGATATTTCGCAGTAAAACCGAGAGTGATCGAAATCATTCTAAGCTAATTGCGTCAAAATAGAAAAGAAGGAAAATCTATTTCTGAAGATTGATTTAAAACTTTCACAATAATTCTTAATTTCAAAATAATGAATCCTTACAGAGGTAGTTGTTAAATATATAATACAATCGACAGAGGTTGAACATTACGAGGTTTGTGATCAATAGCCCTCTTGTTGCTTTATAGAGGGACACTAATCTCTCTCTCTCTCTTTCTTTTGCTAATCCTGCTCCAGGCACATAAATTACTTTAATAAACCCTGTAAAAATTCTCATTTATAGTTAATCTTTTATCTTCAAAATTTACATATCTAATATTGATTGAATATTTTTCCTAATGGGAAATTTTAAGAGTGCAGTCCATTTGTACGTAGCTGCTTTAATTTCGGAAAGGAGACTTTCTTTCCTAATACAAAAATAACTTATTTTTAAGATCTGTGCATAATTCTCTGTTTTACGAATATTTTATTCTGCTTATGTGATCCATTAGCACAGAGTAGTAATTACTTAACAATTCGAATAAATTTTCCAATTATATTCCATTACATTAAAACTGTTTAAATGTAATTTTATAGCAAAAAACATGAAGAAAAATTACATTTTCAAACATTCTCTTTTCATGGAAAATACTTCTATGTAATATTTCTTCTATGTATATATAGTTAGGATTTTTCTTTACAGAGCATGAATTAAGATTTTTGAAACATTCACATTATTTTTAGAGTTACTATTGAAATAACAACCAGGCTTCTTCATAAAAATTTCGCTACTTTATTAATATATGTAAAGAATTAAGAACCTAAACGTAATGTTCTTAGCGAATGAAACGAATGAGTGTGCAGTATCCATAGAAATTGATTTGTCCATATTACTCAACGAACACAATTTTGAATATAGTAATATTTAATATGACTGAACTTGCCGTCATGCGGCCTACATTCTACAAAACAAGTTACACACTAACAATATTTGCATTTTAGATACTGAGGTGCGCACAGCAGCGCCCTCGAGTGGCCAATATTTCGGCACACACCCCGCCGGTGAACAGAATGTTCACCCAGTGATTATCAAACAAAAATTAATACAAACAATTATTCAAACACAATTCTAACAAAGACTTAACACTGAAACAATGCTACTAATCAAAATTTAAATTTTTCATATTACAAAGAAAAAAGTAAATATATATTAATACACAAATATAATGAAATTTAAAGTTGACAATAAATCTTCAATTTACAAATTAGAAAATATTAGGCTACATACCTCAAGATCTCACAACAAATAAATTTAACAGAGATTAATTAATAATGTGCTATCTCCTAACATTAATCTGAAAAAATAGAAACAAAATTAGTTCAAATATTATTCAAGTTCTAAAGGGTACAACAATTGAATGGGTTTTTTGAAGAGACCTTTAGAAGTTTTTACAAGACAAGATCTAACATTATTGTCTCTTCCAATAAATATCTCCTTGATTTTTCCAAGTTCCCACAATAATTTTGATTTTACATTTCCTTCAACCAGAACTATGTCATTTAATTTTAAATTTTTATGAACAGATGGTGTTTTAAAATGATTAACTGTTTTTAACTGGAGTAAATACTGTTCTTTCCAGCGTCTCCAAAGTTGGTTTAAAAGAAGAGTTCGGTAAGTCTTTCTTTTTTTGTACGACTCTCTTGCCGTAGTGGCGTCGATCAGTTCAATGAAATGTATAGGATATTTAGAGTCACCATAACCTAACACGAGGAAGTGGGCCGGTGTGAGTGGTTCCGGCTCTCCTGGATCGTTTTCCACGTATGTCAGTGGTCGATGATTGACGATCACTTCAACTTCTGAAAGTATCGTTGAAAGTTCTTCAAACATTAGAAGGGCTTTGCCAAGTATTTTACGCAAAGGATCCTTTATAGTCTTAACAAGACGTTCGTAAAATCCACCCCACCAAGGGGCACGTTCAACTATGAACTTCCAGTGGATACCTTTATCTGCGACAAAATTTTGAAATTCACTGTCCTTCAAGATGTTGGCAAAATATGCTAGCTCCTTTTCAGCAGCTTTAAATGTACGAGCATTATCTGAGTATATTACTTTGCAATTTCCTCTACGAGCGAGGAATCTCCGTAAAGCAAGTAAAAAACACTTTGTGGACATGTCTGATACAAGTTCTAAGTGTACGGCACGAGTGACCGCACATGTAAACAAAGAAACATAAGACTTATGAGTCTCTTGATTGTCCTTAACAAGTATTGCACCTGTAAAATCAATTCCTACGATTTGAAATGGAGGGGATTGGGTGATTCTATCTCGAGGCAACTGACCACTCAACTGGTCAGCTGGTTTAGCGTTGTATTTTTTTGCAAATGAGACAAGTTCGAATAATTGTTTTCACTAACTGACGACCTTTAGGTATCCAATAATTTTTTCGAAGTTGAGTTAAAGTTGCAGATACGCCACAATGACCAATTCGTTCATGTTCCCTAATAACAAGTAATTCTGTAAATTTACAGTGTCGGGGAAGGAAAACAGGATGCTTTTCGCCAAAGCATAAGTCTGCTTCAAGCAACCGTCCAGTAATTCTTAGTAAATTGTCTTCACCCAAATAAGGCACTAAACTCTTTATTTCAGAGCTACATCGAAGTTGTTCGTTGCTTTTTAAGGTTAATATCTCAGCTGAATAAAATTCGTATTGAACATATTTAAGCCAAAAATATTCAGCATTTTGTATTTCATCTGCAGTAATATAGAAGTTCATTGATTTATTAACGATTCTAGCATTGTTCACAAATCGGAAGACCCAAGCAGTCACTTTCAAAAGTTTTTTAAGGCTACTGAATCGATTTATGTCAACAAGAGATTCCCTCTGTTGGGTAACTGCCACATGCACACTAGAACGATATTCTAATTCTTCCGAGCAGAGTTCCGAATCTAAAATATCTAGTTGACGATTTGGCCAATGATCGGGTGCTAGTTTAAGCCAAGGTGGGCCGTGCCACCACAGCTCATTCTGTGCTAATTTGACGGCAGATGTACCACGCGAAATAAGATCTGCAGGATTGTCCTTTCCTGGACAGTGTCCCCACTGGCTCGAATCAGAGAGCAACTGTATCTCTTTAACACGATTTTTAATGTACGGTTTGAATGCTGAAGAACCGCCACATATCCAGTAGTACGAAATGAGAGAATCAGTCCAATAATATATATTGGCATTAAATTTTAGACATGATGACACCTGTTTGGCCAACCTAGCTGACAATAGGGCTGCTGTCAGTTCAAGACGAGGAAGCGTCAATGATTTCAAAGGTGCCACACGACTTTTTGAGCAAATGAAACTCGTTTCGATTTTGTTATTGCAAGTGACAAATCGCAAGTATAGTATTGTTCCATAGGCTGACTTGCTCGCGTCTGAGAAACAATGTATATCAACACTTGATAATTCTTGATCTACGTCCCCTAAATAGAACCGTGGTATTTTTATCTCAGTCAAGCCCTCAGCTTTGCTACTCCACTGCTGCCACTTGTGTCGTAGCTTTGGGGGAAGTTCAGAGTCCCAGTCTACTCCTAGAGTCCAAAGATCTTGAAGAAGACACTTCAATTTGATAACGAATGGGCCAAGAATTCCAATGGGGTCGAAGATGCGACCAACCACACTCAGAATAAATCTCTTAGACTCTGTTTTACGTGACATAAATTTCAATAAATCTTTGGATCGAAATAAATTAAATCCCTTTCTGAATCCCAAGCGAGTCCTAAAACCTTAATCGGTGGTGTAAGATCGGTGGCACTAGTTTCAGAGAATTCTGTTTCGACACCTTCTTGCTGCCATAACAAATCAAGTTGTTTTGAATTAGTTCTCCATTTGCGCAACAACATGCTCGCGTCACTGAATATTTGCAAACACTCCAAGGTAGTACGTAGAGCGTCCGGAACATCATTTCTACCACAAATAAAGTCATCAACATAAATGGAGCTATTTAGCAAGTCAAATGTATGAGGATATTGTTCTTTGTACTTCTTAAAATGATGTTTTAAAGTTGCTGCGAGAAGGTATGGACTAGGTCTAAGTCCAAAAAGGACTCTCGTGAAATTTAGAACGTATGGATTGTTATTCAAATTATCAGTCCAGAAGAAACGTGTAAATTCTCGATCACGAAGGTCCAATTCAATTTGAAGAAAAGCCGATTTTACATCAGCTGTAAGGGTTTTCGGGGTACAGGGTTTTTTCGGAACCGTAAGAGAAGTTTTAACATATTTGGGTGCAAATTTGGTCCCGTATATAAACTTTGGTTCAACGATGAATGTCCGTCTTCGTGAGCCGAACCATCAAACACAATGCGAAGACGGCTTGTGGTTTTGTCGCTACGTATCACCGCATGATGGGGTAGGTAAAATCCCTGACTATCCGATAAAGAATCACAAGAAGTACGCTCTACAATACCTTCCTTAACATAGTTATCGATTACATCTTTATACTCACAGAACAACTCGTGATCACATTTAAACCTACGGACCAACCCCTCAAAACGTTTACGTGCAACAGTTTTATTATTCTGTAAAACCTCTCTCATTCCTGGTTTCCATGGCAAACTAACACGATATCGACCATCTACAAAACACAAACTGATTTATCAAATTCACTAAGTATCTCTTCATCTCCATTACCTAAAGACACCGAATCATTGTCACGTATTCCTAAACTTTCTATCTCCCAGAATCTCCTTAGCTCAGCTGAAATCGATTCCTCTTCACTGTGAATCAAATGTACCGAAGTACAATCACTCTGCTCATCACACTTTCCCTGAAGAGACCATCCTAAACTAGTTTCTACTGCAACCAATGACGAATCAAGTCTTTTTATCCGATGTGTTAAAGACCAATAAAAATCGGAACCTATTAACAATGAAATTTCACAGTTCTCAGAAGATTCACTACAATTGAATGTTAGTCTGAATCCCTTTGTCTCCATTTCTGTCCATACATCTGGGCTAGGCAGGCTAAGTGTTGCCTTTGAAATTTCCTCAATTTCCAATGCCTCAATTACAGTTACTTCTCCGTTTAATATATTCCTTAATCTAACCTCGACCTTGCTACAAGTTTGTTTTTTAGGAGTTTTACATCCGAACGAAAAAATATTTAGCCTTTCCGAACCTACCTTTTTCAACCCCAACCTCCGAGAAACATTTTTCTTAATAAAAGATTTCTCACTTCCATTATCAAAAAGACAAAAATATTTATCCGAGGAAATATGACCGATTACTTCTGCCTTTACACACTGCAATAAAACTCCACCTCTATATGAAGAACAGAATTTGAAGACGTTGGTTTCACGTCAACTTTCCCTTTCTCTAAATCTATATGCGAATTTTGTTTTAAAAGAATTTTCCAGCTTAAAACAAATAGCACGAGCGTGACGACCTTTACAATACGAGCAAACCTCTTTTTTGCCACTTTTTAACATGGCAACAAGTATAACAACACAAAAAAACACCTCCCTTCCTTTATTAATTTGGCTCTCTTTTCCTGAACGCATAGATTCTCACACATATCAGATGCATGAGTATCTTCGGAACAAAATAAACAATTCGAAACTGCAGCCGAAAGCAATTCGTTCGCAGATGCTCTCACCCTAGATTTATGAAAGGGTAGAATCGCGAATGACCTTGACCCTTTCGATTTGGCTGCGGATAGATCGTGGTGCTCTTTCCGAATATTTATTGGGAATACGAGTGGGAGCCATGTGGTTTTAACAAAAAATTCCGTCCGTTCGCGACTTTCAACTTCGCCGCGCAATATGTAGTTAGATCAGTGACTTGGGATTGTTTTTTCATTATGTTTTTTATTATATTCTAATGCCAAATCAGGGGGAATAGCTTTCATTATTATCGGAAACAGTAGACAACTGTAAGAATCGGAGAAGATTTTCAAGGGATTCGAGTCCCTAATGTTTATTTCTAATTGATCATATAGCTTTCTTAACGCGATTACATCAAACGATTTACGGACAGGGGACAAATTTAACAAACGATTCATATGATAATCTACAATTAGTTCTTTACGCCCGAATCTATCTTCTAAAATTTTAACTGCTTTGGCATAATTTTCCGGTGTTAGTGTTAAACCTCGAATAGCCAATTCTGCATCAGATGTGACAACCGATTTCAAATAGGAAAATTTGTCCACATCATTTAAATTCGAATTATCATCCACTGCGGATTTAAATCTAGCCCAAAAACTGGGGAAACTACTGATATCCTTGCCCGAAAAAGATTCTAATGTGAGCTTAGGTAAACGCGGTTGATTTGTTAAAACGGAACTAACTGTATTATTTAAAGGAGTTACGTTTTGCGGTTGATTTTCGACCGAATTTTGAAATGTAATGCTCGAAACTGTTCCTATGTAACGTTCAGCACGGATTTTCCATATTATAAATTTATCTCGATATTCTTCGCGAGTTAATATTTCGTCTTCTAGACTTTCAATATTTATTAAACTCTCAACTTCCTTATCGAGTGTACTCAGCTCCTCATATTTAGAAATTAATTGCACGTAAATCTCATGCACTGTTGTTTTATCGGCTGAATTGTTTATTTCGTTTTCTAATTTATTAATTTGTTTCGTCACGAGGGACCTCGAAACAGATCGAGCCCTTTTTGCTCTTTCTAATAAAGCCTGATTTGCTGCATCCATTTTAAACAAAACACTATAATTTCAAAACAAATATACAAATAATAACACCAATTCTAAATCCAACTTAGTATAAATTTCAACACATTCAAACAAAATCCAGTTTAACAATCTGTATACAAGTAAACAAAACTATACCAGAGCAACCTTCCAAATACCGACAGTTACGAATAAACTAAATTTCAAATATGATAAAATAAGCTAACTAAACGAATATCAAATTCAAAGTGAGACTAAACAAAAGTACTCACCCCAACATGCAGCGAAACGTATTCGGCCGATGCACCAATGTAAAGAATTAAGAACCTAAACGAAATGTTCTTAGCGAATGAAACGAATGAGTGTGCAGTATCCATAGAAATTGATCAGTCCATATTACTCAACGAAGACACAATTTTGAATATAGTAATATTTAATATGACTGAACTTGCCGTCATGCGGCCTACATTCTACAAAACAAGTTACACACTAACAATATTTACATTTTAGATACTGAGGTGCGCACAGCAGCGCCCTCGAGTGGCCAATATTTCGGCACACAT
>BMAO01011410.1:0-94627 GCA_019973975.1 Trichonephila clavata | reverse complement strand
CGTCCGTCAGCAAATAAGAGGTTTAGGAAGGAAGCCAGTGAGAGACAACCTATGCCAACGAAGCGGTTACAGGGCCATCACGTCGAGAGGAGGCTGGATATTCAAGGTCCAACCATTTCCGTCCAGTCCAGTAAGAGACATTGCCCGTATGATCTACGGAGCCGACGGCGAGGGGAGAGCAGCGAGGAGCAGAATCCCCCAGCTGAACAGCCTTACCCTGGAGGAACTGTTCAGCTGCAAGAAGCCCACATGGAGCAAAGAAGACCCAGGAGATTGGGGCAGATGTAGAATGGATGCCTTAGGACAAGATCCTCTAGTATGGAGGTGATGGCAGGTGACGGTGCCAAGTGCAGAATAGATTTAGTAAGAATTGCCAGGTTGTATTATCTATGTTAATTTTTTTTCTCTCTCATAGACAGTTCATAATATTTTTTCACTATGAGCTAGTCTCAATTTTTCGTAAAATACTATTTGTAAGAAATTTGCCACTGCGTTGAGTGCATTTTTTCTTATTGTAGGAAAGATGATCTTTTGTATGTAAATTTTCCAAAATTGCAGAAAACATTTGTTTGTTTGCATTGGTTTTGCTACACATTTAGACTTTGCTTTATTTGTGATAATTACTTGTATTGTTTGTTATAGTACATTGTATGTTTGAAAGTTGTATATATTTTTGAATGTAATGCTTGAGGTATATAAGTAATATTATTGGTTTCGGGTCGTGGTGTAATTAGGACAACTAATAGTAACACTAACAGCGCAGCGCGAGTGGATGGAAGTTTGTAAAAATGAAACCAGATGAGAGATTGATTGATATAAAGATGTATATATTGGGAATAAGGTCTACTATATGTGTAAATATGGAAATTGTATAGAGTTAATGCAGGTGTAATGTCATATTTTTAATAAGCATTGATCCAGTTTCATTTCAGGGTGGCAGTCCCTGAAACCATGCTGTGGTCAAAAATATGTATTGTTGCTGTTCAGAAAAAATTATTCCTGTCAAGAAATAATTCTTTGTAAAAAATCTTTGTTTAAGTAAAGTGCATAATCTAGGTTGACAGAGAGCCGATTGTAATGGCTAGAAGGCTCGGAACAAGTATTTCCGAAACTGCATGACTCGTGGGTTGTTCACGATCTACAGTTGTTAGTAGTTATGCAAAGTGGATGAATGACGGTGAAACCAGCAGTAGAAGGCACGGTGTTGGACGTCCACATACTATCAAAGAAAAAGGTCGTCGGAGACTGTCTCGCCTGTTGAAGCAAAACCGGAGCCAGACAGTGCCTCAGCTGAAAGCCCAATACAATGCAGGGCCAAGTAGAATAGTATCGGAGCACACTGTTCAGCAGACACTGCTGGATATGGGGCTACGCAGCAAACGTCCCCCTCGTGTGCCTTTGCTGACCAAGCGTCATAGCCAACTTGCGCCTGCGCTGAGCCTGGGAGCATCGCGACTGGTCCACTGATCAGCGGGAGAGAGTTAGTTGCCTATTCAGATGAATCATGGTTTGTCATTCATCACGCCGATGGCCGTGTCAGGATATGCCGTCTTGCAGGCAAACAGTGCTCCTTCAATGTACAGTAGGTCATACACAGACCGGTGGTGGCGTTATTATGCTTTGGGGACGTTCTCTTGGGCGTGTCTGGACCCGTGCAGGGTACCTGAAAATCATTGCGGACCAGTGCACACTTGCATGGGCTCTGTTTTTCCAGCTGGAAATGGAATGTTCCAACAGGAGAACGCCCCTTGTCACAAGGCTAAAATTGTGTTGGAGTGGATCCAGGAACATGATGCTGAATTCCAGTTAATGTTCTGGCCGCCTAACTCACCGGATCTCTATCCGATAGAACACATTTGGGATGTCATGGGATGGCAGCTCAGAGTTCAAAGACCACCATTCGCCATATCTCGGATTTGCGAGACCGTTGCTTAAACATCTGGTACAATCTGTCTCCGCCCATCTAACAAAGACTTGTGGCATCCTTGCCAAGGCGGGTTGAAGCTGTGTTGCGTGTCAAAGTGGACCAACTCATTATTGACAGGTGGTCATAATGTTTTGGCTCTTGAGTGTATTGTGCTTGCTTCATATTTTGTAACAATAAAATAATTAGAGTGAATTATGTCGACTGATTATTCAGTTCTCCCCACACATCTAGCCGGGTCCGAGAGTAGACAAGGGGGATTGGAGGGAAGTAGGAATAGACACATATTACAACTTCGCTTAGAACGGTCGCCAAAAGTCTCCTCCCTCACAAAACAACAGAATTTGGGACTCTAAGATAATCTAATTTTACTAAGCTTTAAATTAATGTAAATCTGTAAATAATAGCTGTGACGTATTTAATTTAAAATTTTATTTTTCCAATATCACGCTACCTTTATTTTTCTCAAACGTTACAACACAGTTTTTTCTCCATCGAATAGTCGAATAGCATCACTTTCGGGATTTCTCTTAGATAAACATTTATTTGCAATAGTTTGTAAGTTAAACATTTTCTTTCAATAACGTTTTTTACAGAAGGTACTTTGATTTTCCAAACGTATTTGCTTTAATAACATCTATATTTGTGTATTGTATTAAAATTTTGATTTATCCTATATTATATGTTTTTTTCTCCTCTGAAAGCTTTTAGGCTTTTAGAAAGGATCTTACAATCTATGTACGTTTTATAGCTGTATATTTATAAAATAAAAAAAAATTCATTTTATAACCGAATTTGTGTACCTCGTTTATAAATATAAAAAAAACATTTTTCGCTACAATTTTAAAAATGTACTGAAATAAGTGGAGGAATAGGATTTTACATATTTTGAATAGTTTTTGACTGCAGATATATATTTCAATTTCTTAACCATTTGAATAGAAGTTGTAAGACAATTTTACGAAGAGGTTGATATTAAATATAAACGCATTGGTAAAAAGGGAAGAGTTTTATTTTGATTCAAGTACACACTAAAATAAGCCTAATTTGTAATGCATCAGTTTTGGTGATATTTAAATTTTTAAAAATTTTCTACATGTAAAAATTTTTTTCATATATCCATACGTCACTTCTCATATATACTCTGTCTTCCCCACAACAGCCATTATTTATCTATACTCAACAAATTTAATACAGGATAAATTTCCAAGTGTTAAAATTGTTTTTTAAAATTTGGTATGAATGTACTGCGTAATTGTCAGTTAACTTCACTGAATAAAACTGTTTCAAATATACTGCTTGAAAGACAAAATTAATAGGGGAGATTTTTTTTTCCGAATAGAATTTGTAATAACTTAAATGTGAGAAAGATGTAGTTTTTGATGAGAACTTTCCGTTTAACACTAAATTAAAAGAAAGATAGAAAAATAAACTTGGATAGAAAAAGATTAGAACGACTTTCAAATTTTGAAGAAAAACATATTCTCATTAAACTTAAAATCTTTTGACTAAATTTGTTTTATGTTCCGATATGATAGAAATGTTTTGATATGTGATGATAGAAAATTAAACTTGAATAGAAAATGATTAGAAAATATTTTAACAATTTAAATAAAAACATTTTCCCATTCAACTTAAAATTTTTTGACTAAATTTGTTTATTATCCGTTATAAATGTCAATGTAGAGAAGATATATTTGCTTAGAACAAGTTGTCTGAAGGGGGAGAACGCTATGAAACAAAAGTTAGACTTTTAAAAAAATCATTCAACATATAAATATACATTTATAGTATTAAAATTTATATAATTTAAAAGTATTGAAATCTATCTTTATGTTATTTTAAATTTTACATATGTTTGAAAGAGGCAGATTCATTTTATTTCATAAATCATTGTATGTAATGGCATTCCGTTTATCCTCTTATTGTTAAAAACGTGAGAGAGAGATGGTCACTTTTACTCTTTTTTAACTCTTTGTAATGCCGGACGGTTACTGCTTCCATCTGAAACTCCTTGTCTACCCGCAGATCCGGCTAGGTGTGTCGGAAAAACTGAATAATCCACAAATTTGATTTCACACTAACTATTTTATTGCTACCAAAATATCAGTCAGACACAATCACAATCTAATTAAGATAACTGATCAGATAGTAGAGCTTGGAGGTGAGATTCAATAACATGGGGATAATACTACGGACCCTCAACTGATTCCCGGATAGCTTAAAACGATCAATATAAAATACGTCACACACTAATAAGCTAACTTCTACTTAAACAAGGCTCACGATACCTGTACTTATATGAAGCAGATCCTACACTTGAATCTTGCAGGAGATCTTTATCTGGATTTAATCACTGTCGTTGATCCACTCTCAGTAATCCTTTTCATGGACAAACTTCAAAATCTCTTAATAATTCCACGATCCTACAATCTTCAACTAACAAACTAACTCGTCAACTCACTTGCCAACTCTTTGCTAGCTCCAACTTGCAAACTCTTCAAACTCGTGAAAACAGAATTTATATAATATACTTCATGTGCATAATCACGCTTTCTTACTCAGCGAAGTTTCTTACTTTCTTCTAAAAGTGCTGTGAAGGGATTAGTAGAACCGCGTATAGATTCGTCACATCTTTACTTTAAAAAAAAACATTAAGATGTGTTTGTGCTTTCATAGTCTCATATTTAACAATAAATATAGGGTATTTATTTCAGGTAATTTCAAAATACCAAAATCATTTTATTTAAAAAAAAAATGTTTTAATTTTTAAAAATGACAGAAAAAATTTTGTTTTGCTTTAAGTAAACAAATATTTTTCAACTTTTAACTCTTCATTTATTTCAATTATTTTTTATTTTATTTTATTCTTACTCCTTGTTTTCTTGCAATTTTATTGAAAATGACAAGATAAGGTGAACAGCCAAGTGGACCCCACTTCTTTCATACAAGATTCGCCCAACGCAACGTCAAAACTCTGAACGAGTGATATCGAAGTTAACAAATAAGCCGAACTGAGTAACAAAATGGTGCCTTCTAGACCTCCGGCGAACTTAAAAGGGGAAGAATGAAATATGTTGCCCTTTCGAAGGAGTTTGTAAAAGAGAAGTAAACGCTTTCGGAATGATTTTTCAAGTCAAAGAGAAACGCTTAGAGGGTTAACGCAGTGGATGAAAATCAAATTCGGAACAACGCGAAGCAACAAGTCTCAGAGCAGAAACTATAAAGGGAGAGGGACTGAAACTTCAGGAAATCTGAATGAAGAGGGGTACTTTCATCTGGTAGGAGACTGGGTTGAGTGGGATGTATTGTGTGAGTAAGTAGAGAATAAGTTAAATAGAGAGAATCTGTCAGTGAATTGATTTTCGGTCCTCTGTGGTGTACTTTTATGTTATGAATGGGTAATTTTTTCATGAAAGTGTGGTCTGCATTGATTTTCAATATATCTTTAGAAGCGGAGTATATACAGAAGTTGGTATTTGTAATATAACAGTTATTCAGAATATTGTACGTGTAATTTTTGAAAGATATTGTTATAAATGTCTGCACAGTGAAAACTTCCTTTGAAAATCTACAAATATAAATAACAGTATTTAGGGAAGGAGTGAACATGACAATTCCATTCACCTCTGGAAATCTTGAGTAGAACCTCACGAATATATTAACTATTTGTTTTTATTCTATTCGTTTTGTAATGTTTATTACTAAAACGCCTAGTGTATCAATTTTTATTTGTAAATATTCATTTTAAAGGAAGCATAATCTTTTTTTTTAATCAATAAAAAGGCATCAGCAAAACTGGAAACTTTCACAAACACAATTTTATAAATAATATTTCCATAAAAATAAAATTTAAGTATTCGCGAACATACTTAAAAATATTTTACGTTAGGCTTGAAAGAGAATTTTTAGAGGTGAGAGGGAACTGACTTTAGGTAAGAAAAAATATCAGAGTACCTTTAAATCTTAAAATTCTGATTCACTAGTTATACGAATCTCCATCTAAGTTCACACACATCTTGATCTTTAGTAATCATTACTTAGTTAACTTTGAAAAATTCAAGCCCGAGTAAGCTCAGGTCCGAATATGAGATAAAATTAATAGTTTATATGCAGGATTTAAAAATAAAATGGTACTTATATTTATGAGTTAACTGAGAAATAGGAAGAGAGCGGAAGGGTCAATTAGGCAACCTCTCAACATTTGGAGGTAAAATTTTAAACTAAGAAAAAGTCCGTGAAGATTCCGTTTTCTATCGAGTTTGCCTTTTTTATATTTGGATCTTAGAACAGTTGAATTTACATGTCAAATTGTCCTTTCACGTCATTTTACTCTACGTTATATATTAGTCAATCAATTAATGCTTAGTATTTTGTATTTTTACGCTCCGACTTTTCAATTTCAGTGACACAAGGCTATTTTTCCTATTTTAGTATATTTGTGGAAGTTCAGTGTTTCTTTTATCTGGGGTAAGTGTAAAAACTGTCAAATGGATTGGTGACAAGTGCTTAAAACAAAGCAACACGAGAATTATTGGTGATTTGTAATTTTGAAACTCGGTCAAGTGACCAGGATGACACTTGGGTTGACTTCTCTCCAAACTGCCACACAAAGCCTACGAGAGGATACTTAATTCATCACAGATTTAACGTGCAGCTGCCCACCCTATATGGGGGGGGGCAATAATATTCAGTAGCAATAATCTCGAACTCAAGGCAAACTGACCAAGAGCTCGTAACCATAACAACTGGGATACCCCGACCACATGGTTGTTCTTGCATCAAGTTACAGAAATAAAAGTATTTTTCATAGTTCTTAGTGTTTGAAGAAATTTTAAGTATTACTTTGGATAGTAAATAATTCAAACATAATAAAAAGCATTGATTTAAACTCGAAAATCATGATCGTGATCTTTACCAGAGGTCCTCCCTCTCCCCTCCAGCGCAAGTTTTTACATATTAATTGTTCATGCTCTTTAAAAGTTAAGCTTTTAATTTTTCGGCTCGTGGATAGTTTAGCTGTATTGTTTCCCTTACAAATTGGCTTTTCTATCTCAAAATGCACCGAGTCTATTCTATGCGACTTTCTTTTTTAACTAGAACAGTATTTAAGTGATAGAACATTTCACATCAAACGTTTTCTGAAGTCTTTCATGGGGTCACTAACACAAGTGCATCAGAAATGAGCATTTTAAGTTCCTAAGTTATTTTTGGCAGAGGAAGCACAAAGTCAAGATCTTTCACAAAATTCCATAGAAAGAAACCACAGGGTAAGTAATTCGGGGATCACGTGGCCGGATCTCTCATTCAACTAATTCAATGGGTTGGCAGATTTTCGTTTGCAAATGTACAGGTTTGTCCTAAATGTGGAACTTACTGAATACTTCTTACTGAAAGATGTATTCTGTGAATTCGTCAAAGATTCAAAGGACTCACTGACGTAATCGAAGATGGATACAATGCTAAGCTTTAGGGCACAGAACACTTTCTTCACAGGTCCACCATTTTCACTTTTTTACGACCGCAGTGAATCGGATTGCTGACGATTACAAATTTTAAACTGCCACTTTTGATTTTTGCGCTTGGGCCACACAAATTAAATTTTTAACTTCCTCTACCTTCTTCTTCCTGTGGATCTTGCCGATAAATTATTTTCAAGAAAAAGTAATAGCTGTACGCATTATATTCATTTTGAATCTTTTACTAAAAATATTTCTTGAACAGGGATCCGACAGTTGAGTATCATTTCATTTTGTCCCGAGATATTCAACCTTTGGTTTAAGGAAGAGTATGAACCCTTGGCAAAGTAACCTTTAAAATGAAACTTCCGATTGTAAAATATGTTTAAGAACAAAACCTGAAATATATATAGATTTCAAAAATAAATGCTTTAATATTTAGATCAAATGGTGAATGATAAGACATGCCTAATCGTTAAACGGAAAGCATGTAAAAGAAATGACAAGATTCACAAAATCATCATTCAGCCCCAAACCAGCAAAGTACGAAAAAAATGGGGTTTTTTTCTTCTACATATCATAATTTTTTGATACATTTTATCTGCATTGTAAGCTATTGGAAACGGTGGTATTCCCAACATGATTTGATAATCAGCCGGTACAGTTTAGCATTTTTAAATGTACTCGCAAAAATTCTTCTATCACAATGAGGAAAGAGGATTTTATTCATATATGTAATGATACAGGTATGTATGTGTAACTAAATGTGTTTATCTGATGTATGTGTAACTTATGTTTATCTGATGCATGTGTAACTTATGTTTATCTGATATATGTGTAACTTATGTTTATCTGATGTATGTGTAACTTACGTTTATCTGATGTATGCGTAGATCATGTTTATCTTATGTATGTGTATGTATCAGTAACTTATGTGGGCAGTTCTTAGTTAAATTGCCTGTAATTAGTAATGGATTACAGTATCCAAGAAATATGAAAAATTTATTGCGTTTTTAAACATGAAAAAGGAAAACCCACATGAAGAAAATTAAACTTTTTAACTTTTAGATGGAAATGGAAACAAAATGTGATAAATATTTTTAACATTTCGATGCTCCATCTCTGATCTTTATAAAGAGATTTCCCCTCAAAAAAAAAAAAAAAAACGCGCAAGAATATTCTTGCAACCGCAGGGAAGAACGGTTATTTTGAAACTACCATTAACTTCCCTTCAAAAGCTTAACACTTTTCCCTCCAAAAGTTTATCCTACTTTCCCTCTGAAATAGGGGTTATTGAGTATTTGTACTTCACACGCCTACATGTGTTTCACTGATCCCCTTTGCTCTCATTCTTGATAGATTTCTACCTCCTCTTGGAATTAAAATGGCATGATTCATGAAGAGGTAGAAATTTTTTTTTCTTATGGCTTTTATTTATTTAAAAATTACAACCAAAATAGCTTAATTAGAGCAGCTAAAAATAAACTCTGAGCGCGAATGATTAATTTCCAAGTCAAATGACGTTTAATATTATATTTCTTTCCTGAATAATAATACTGTTTAGTCAAGGTCTAGAAACGCAAGAACCTGCTTTCACTCGATTTGAGTACTCATGGAGGGAAAAGCATGGGGGTGTAAGTCTCCCATGCATAAATAGACATGGAAAAGTGCAGGTGGGTGTTGTAAGAAATAAGACGCTTTCACCTAGAAGAGTGTTCCTCAAACTTTTTCGATTCCCAGAACTCAAGATCTGTAACGTGTTTTCGGGGTACCCAGTGCACATAGACACACGTTCTTGGAAGAATACGTCTTAGAACACTATTTAAAAGAGATCAACCCGTTGTAGATACTTTATGTATTGTAATTTATTTAAAAAATACCAGAAAGCATTAATACATAATTTAATAACACTAAGTTGGGCCCCATGGTGAACTACACATGCATTACATTTAGTAACTTGGATGTGCATTCATTTTCCTACACGTACAATATTAAAAATATTTGCAGTCGCATTTCATATTCTGAGTTTAATAGTTTTCACATTTTGCTTTTTTTCCCGTTTACCTTGAGAAATATTTCCGTTAAATACATTGTTCCGATTGGTATTAAAATGTTTACAGTAGTGTGAAAAATCTTATGAATTCTACATGTGAGAATGTTCTACCTAAAATGTAGAAGCTGTTCTTGCTTAAATCTAGATTTTAGATATATGTCAATATCAAATGAAATCTTTTGATATGTCTCCGATATTGGCAAACCTTTTCATTTGTTGTTTTTTATTTTATTACCGTATTTACTCGAATCTATATAAGCCACACTTTCTTTCCAATATTAATGCTGCTGAAAATCTGGGGCGGCTTAGAACCGAAGGAAAACCAATCGTCGGATGAGGCAATTGTGCATTTATAGGTTCTCGTATGAATGCAAATGTTTATAATTATAGAATAACTGATTATTCCCTTTTTACTAGTTGTCATTTTTAATTTATTTCAATTTTGTAAAATTCTATATCGATGAACAATTTTACCCCATGTTTCGGGCCATGGGTAGATTAGTGGTTAGAGAATCGGACGCCAGACTGGAAAGACTGGGTTTGATAACCGATGTCACCAAATACCCTTCGAGTACACACGGAGTACGTGCTCGTCCAATCAGTGGGTCCGAAAGTCTTGTGGGCGGTCGTAGCAGCAACCATGGGTGTAGGGGACTGGAGAGTATTTCCCTCCCCTAAAGTTCCATGCCTAAATTGTGGAGGTGGAGATAGGTAAATGTCCATCGTGTATGAATTGAGCCAAATCGTAATGTCACCTGTACAGTGCTCAAAGTTAAAAACTAATGACAGAAGTACACTTAGCCCCTTACTACGATGAATTTCGTGTGGTCTAGGCATCAAATCATGGCTAGCGTGTCATGAGTTCAATCCCAGTATCACTAAAGACCCGCCGTGTAGGGGGGTGATGCACGTTAAATCTGTCGAGAGCTCAAACGTTCTCCCGTTGGTGTGGTAGTTAGAAGAGGGGGGTACCGGCGCAGGTGTCATCCGCGTCGCTTGACCATGGTTCAAAATTACGCGGACCGTCGCTAAAAGCCCTCGTATTGCTAAAACAGTGCGACGTTAATATTCACTCACTCACTCACGATGAATTTCGTGGGTCTCGATCTGACACTGTCAGACAGGTGGCATTAGGAACCACAACACCATTTTTCATTTTTAGCAAAAACTTGTCATTGGACTAAAATGGAGTACTATTATAATTTCTTAAGCAGTCACTGACTTAGAACCATAAAATAGGGTTTAACAATACTATGGGTCCTCCTTCCTCATTCAACAGAATTTTCAACATAACAGAAAAAACAGAACCTTGTTGAAAAATTAGGCCTTGATTTATCTACACGCTGGAGGTATCATTAACGAATAAAATGAATGTATGGATAGAGTGATAATAGAAAAGTGTTTCATAAATATATGATTTTTTTAAGGAAAATTTCATAAATAATTAACAAGAAAAACCAATATAAAAACTTACATGTATGTATGTTAACCAATAGGGTTTTTTTAAGACAATGCATCCAAATCGGAACTCACGTGCTAAGTGACGTGTTCAATGTTGATCGATAGAAGAAAAAAACAGAGGCTCAACCTAGATAGTTTCTTTGTAAGTAAACTAAGCGTAGGTATCTTAATAATAAGCTAAAATAATATTGAAACATATTTAAAAATGTATTTAACTGGACAGTTGTAATACAAGCAATATTGACAGAATTTTATAAAGTATCTTGCTTTAATTTACTATCGTTTCTATTCATAAAATAAAATTTCTATAGATATGTGTAGGTGACGACACTAGAATGGCATTTTTATAATGTTAAAATCAAAAGAAAGTCTTTTTTATCAATAGTATTACTTATTTGTAAATTATTCTTATAGTTTAAGAGAAAGTCCAAAACTTTCGCTTACTCATGATTGTAATCTGTTTTTAACAATTTCAAATGTTGGGGATAAATTAATACATGAACATAATCTACTATATCACTAAAATAATTAAGTTATCTATGTATCTAAATAAGTAACAAAAATATTAACTATTTTTTTATATTCATAATTGTGCAAATAAATATTAGCTTAAGAGTTGGCATAAATTGCAGGATCACTTTGGGTCATTCCTTTAATTTGCTTATAAAATAAGTTAGTATTAAAACTATATAAGTTTAATTTAATACTAATTGAATAACAGTAAGATATATATTTATCATATTTTATTAATTTATTTAATAAATATTTGTTATAAGCTATTTTTAAAGTCTTAATCATGTCTCCTTTATTAATTAAGTTAAATAGATCTTCAAACTTATAGATAATATTTTTATCTTGTATGTGTGTGTGTACTGAATAATATCTTTATTATTCTTAACAGAAATAAAACTATTAATTTTGTCTAATGTATATTTTGCAGATTCTTGCTCGTATGTGCAAAGTAAGTTTTTAAACCATTAATTATAATTCTAAATAAAATAGGATTTTTATGAAATCCTATTAAATAAATATATATTAGAAAATCTGTATACATTCATGTAATTTTGTTTGATTTTGGATTTTTTACATAAATATATAAATAGACCTTTTGATTTTAGCATTATAAAAATGCCATTCTGATGTAGTAACCTACACATATTTATATTTAGAAAGGAAACAATGATTTAATACTGAAAATGAATTAAACGTGACGATTATAAAAAATTCTTCAAAAATTGCTTGGATTACAACTATTTAATTAAACTCATTTTTAAATATAATTCAATGTTTTTTAACCTTTTTTTAAATTTTTTTAAAATTTAGATTATTATTATTTTTAAATAATTTATTTTTAGTTTAATTACAAGAAAAACTATCTAGGTGGTGCCTCTGATTTTTGCTTCTATGCTTTAACGCACGTCAACTTAAACGCGTCATTTTACACACGATTTCTGACTAAGATGCTTAGTCTTTAAATATTTTAATGGTTGGCATATTTACATGTAAGTTTGTATCTTGGTTTTTCCTAAAAAAATTTTCTGAATATTCATTTCTATATGAGAAACTTTTCTATTCTCACTAATTCATACATTAATTTTATTTTACTGCCTTGTGTTCCATCCCCGTATAAATAGATCTAGGCTACTTTTTATACATGGTTCTATTTTTCTGTTGAGTCGAAAATGTCTGCTATACGGTTAAGATGGATCCACAAAGTTTTGCTTAACCATAAATTACTGTCCTACTTCAATGACAGCTTTTGAAATCAAAATAGGTCTCCATTTTAGTCCAAAGACTATTGTGGTATCTTCAAATTTAATAGCTTTACACCTCTTTTTCTTGCTTTGTCTCTTTTTGTCCAATTTTAGTATGATATTCTTTAGCAACATTTTGATATATTTTTTTTTTTAAATCCAATTTCCTTTTTTTTTAGTCTTGTAGGAAATACAATGTTTATTTTATTTTATGATACGAAACATATAATAGCTGACCTTGCCATACATTACTGTGGCTTTGCTGTAATATTCGTTGATTTAATATTATTCTAAGCTATTCAGTGCAGTCAAATTAATATTCGCTTACAATTTCGGAGATTTGAAATGAAGCACCAAAAGCATAATATTTTTCGTTTTGTATTCTTTTCATCTCTCATTTGATTATAGTATAATGCATGAATTACATACGAAGTTGTTAAGTAACAACAAATTAGGAATAATTTTATAAATGTGGTGAATAACTGGGATTTTTACCATTTTTTTAGTATTACTTCTATCACTTTAAATTATAGCAAAAAAATTATAATTTTAATATAATTAATTGTGATTCGGTGTATAATTTTTTTCGGTAACCTTTCTTAACTCAAATAGATTCGATGGTTTCTCCACACGTGAGCATGCAACATATTGTTGCCCATGCGGGAAATATGGATTTTCTAAGTCCCAGTCCCAAATGGACATTATTTGGCCTTGATATTTATTTATGGTCATAATAAAGGCCAAACGAATAAGGAAGACTTTTGTATGGTATTGGGGGTTCTGACGGTATCATTGTAAAATGATGCAACAGGGTGGTTTCTTCTTTCAACTTTACAATCAAAATGGTAGCTTTGAAAATTTATCCGGTAATTCTTTTGATGATCAAACGTGTACCGTTGCATAATCTAGATGGATTTAAGTTACGCAGCAGGACAACCAGTGAACCAATCTTCAACAGAAATTTATGTGTTGGCACTCCTGATAAATCCAGAGAGTAGAGAAAATTTGTTAGAAAATTTACGATTTCGCTTTCATGATTAATAGTGTCGATTGATTTAAAAGGCAGTTGATCACTTGGCAACAACTCTTCACCTAGAAATTTATTTCGTCAACATCAACATATTTTCTGCCTAAGTAATAGGGTTGCAGAGCCAATCATTATCAAGATAATTATTCAGTATATCTCGGAAGACACTCTCACTCAGTTCATTTTTGTCTGAACAACAGTAGAAAAATTGTCTGTCAATTTGATACGTTATGTATTGGGATGCAGTTCTACTTTGCCGTTTCTAATATCGGACACTTAGTTAGAAAATATATGCACTGATTGGTCATATTGCAATTGTACTCGCATATTTATTGTCAATTGAAGTTTTCGACGTTTCGCCATATAAACGATTGTTTTAAACATGCGTTACTCTCGTGAGCAAAAGTAGAACCCTGTATGACCGATAATGTCTGTGGTAAATGACCAGCCAGTGAGTGAGTGAATATTAACGTCGCACTGATTAGCCACACGAGGGCTTTTGCCGACGGGCCGCGTAATTTTGAACCATGGTCAAGTGACGTGGACGACACCTGTGCTGGCACCCCCTCTCCTAACTACCACACCACACCAACGGGAGGACATCTGAGCTCTCGACAGATTTAACATGCATCGCTCCCTACACGGCGGGTCTTTAGTGGTACAAGGATCGAACTCATGACACGCTAGCCATGATCCGATACCTAGACCACTCGGCCACCGTGGCCGTTATGACCAGCCAGTAGTAGGACAGCAAACCAAAATACATTTTTTTGTTGACGTTTAATTCTTGCAAAGTTCTACGCAATGCTTCGAGTGAAATTTTGTGGATCATAGTAAATTTATCTGATTATATTTGAGTTCCTTTGCTCTAAACTCGATAACAGAGTTCCCCACCCAGAAAAATATCAGGAAAGCACTTTTCACACCCAAGAATTTTAAGGTAAGCCTCTACCACGATTCGCTTAAAATACAGCGGTCTGGCATTATTTGGCGTATTACGGAACTTTCTCGAATTTGATTGACTTTTCAGATCGGCAGTCCCGAAATACGTCGGTTACACTGCTTTCGCGTTTCTATGTCTGCAAGTTAGTCCGGTGCCGCTGTCCGTTTATATTACTTTCGTCCGGCATTATTTAGCAAAATTACGGGAACTTCTGAAATCAAATTTCAGATTCTTGTTCCCCGCTCTGAAGCACACATGCGACTGATTGCCGATTCCCCAGCTCGTGTAAGTTCATCCGCTAGGGGGGGGGGATGAAATCCGCACGCGGGTCTAGAACACGAAGCCCTTTTACTTCCAGCAATATCCAGCACAGTTACGGCGGTTTCTGAAATCTGATTTTAGATTTTATTTTGTGTAGGTCGACACAACCGGGTACTACTTTAAGCACCCCTGAGCCTACAATCTCAGTAACTGAAAGGGGCATAAGGGTCATCCGGCAAAGTTATTGGAACTTCTAAAATTCGATTTCAGATTCTCATTCAATATCCCAAAAAACACTAGAAACATTCTCCTCTTCAAGACTTTTAGTGTAAGTTTCTTCCACGGTCCTCATAATAGTGGTCATGTGGAATTATCAGGCAAAGTTACATAAATTTCTAGGATCAGATGTCAGATTTGGATTGCCCGTCTCGAAATACAATAGAGATCAAGTTTTCGCACTCCAAAGCTTTAAAGGTAAGTCTTTGCCACGGTTTGTCTAAAATACAGTCGTGTTGCATTACCCGGCCAAGTTACTTGTATTATTGGGAACCAATTGAAATTTCAGATTCCACGCTTCGAAATGCGCCAGACCTTCATTTTTCGTGCACATTGGTCAACTAATTCCGCTTCCGCAAGACCCATGCACATTGCGACATTTTGAGAATTTTTCCGTTTCCCGGATTCTTCACGTTTCCGGCAATAAAAAAAAATGATGACGCCACTAATTGAGGAAAATTTTATCCTATATTTTCAGTAGAACGAAATGACACACAATATACAAAATTATATTAAGATCGGATGCGTAGTTTTGGAGTTCATCACGGATAAACACCGTGTGACACGGGATTTTTATACATAAAGAAATATATATATATAGATATACATTTTCAGTTTTTAAACCTCTCTTGTGTATTTCTTATTAAAATTGAATAAATCATAAACATTTATAAATTTTTAACAGAAAACTTTCATATTTTTACATATTGGTTACCAAATATTTTGTTTTACACATTCGTAACACCTTCCTTTTTTTAATAATAATAGAGGGTTAGTTAGATAAATATTACAACTATTTATTAAATAATAGTAGTGATTTTTTTTATAAATAGTATGATTAATAGATGTGTAACAAAAATAACTGATTCCAACGAACCAAATTCTTACTAACTTACACGAATTTGATTTCGTATTTAGACACAGCCTCCAATGCTCCGATAATTAAACTGGCATTCTATGCTGAAACAAGTGGATTAGCTTGCTGCTAGGATTGCAAAGATAAAAAAAAAATATTAAGCGAGGTAGTCCAATGCAGACTTTGTCACTTTCGAAAAAGGAGTACCCCAGTGACATTCAGCTCTGTTAATCTCACGCTGAGTTAATTTTCAAAAGGGGGATGAAAAATTCCCAGTTCTCAAACAAGGGAGGGGAGATTTCTCATGTATGAATGCACCGGTATCACAGTGGAAGCATGTGTTGAGGGTGAAAAAAAGATGTTAGAAATATTGCTCCTCTTTGAAAGGTGGCGAAACCTTCCCCACACTCAATGCTTTTCACAATATTCATTCACCCCTCCCCCTCTTATGGAACTCCTGCCATGTTCCATTAACGCAGGAATTTACAAAGTGGTCTATATCGACCCCTAAGGGTCTATGACTACCTGAAATGAGTCCATGCCATGAAAATATAATTTGGAGTTTCATGAGGTGCAAATGGGGGTCTACAATAGTGGCTCTGATTAAATCAGATCGTAACTTTAATTTTAAAAGAAAATTTTATCAAATAGAAATCAGATTTGACCTATTTAACATAGTTATTTTCTAAATTGAATGAAAATATAATTTGCATTTACGAGGTAACAGCATAAATTTTATTGAAACAAGGACCATCATTTCAGCGTTTTTTGCCAGAATTAAGATAAAGGAGTGTAATATTGGACGTCGGAAATTTCCCAGTTTCTCAATTAACTTAACTCATTGGCGAAACAGCCCATGATAGGCAAGGCCTACTGTGCCCAACTCAGTATACGTAACCTTGGGCCCTGAGATGTTGGAGCAGATGTTCCGGTCAGGTGATCATTTTGACACGAAACTCCCAGTGTTAAGTTCCCAAGCAAGCTTGGTACACATTTATCAACCCACTGAATGGATGAAAGGCTGAGTTTATCTTGCCCAGTCCGGGATTTGAACCTCGGACCTGTGGTGTGGAAGCGCGATGCACTGCCTCTCGTCCACTGAACTTCTGTTTCTCAATTGGTCGAAGACAATCTGCCAGGAAAATGATGTTTTAACCTATGCTCAACATTTACATGTCTTTTATTCAGGTTGTGAAATTAGGTTTGAGAATGGTTTGACTATATGGTAGTTGTCTCAGTAGGCAATGAATTTGCAAAGTCAAATTGAAAAAAAATGTTGTATCACAAGAGCTAATCAGAATAGTTAGTTACGGAGATCTTAAAGTAAAGTTAGAAATGGATGTCAGCAATTTTGGCTTTAAAACCAAACCTGATACTTTTTAACCTGACATTTAGCTCGAATTATGGAGTATTGTGAGAAAATTTTTAGTGGTTTTTTCTAGTAAGAGGGAGTTTCAGAGTGGTTCCAATCTTCAAAATAAAAAAAAAGAAAAGAAGAATTGGAAAAACTGTGGACACTATACTAATCAAGGTGATTTGGGGTTAAACTTGACAAAATCGAGCGATGTCAATTGTTGAAAGTTTGTTATTGAAGCACAAGATTCATCCCTCCCATTATAAACATTTGTTTGTTAATTATTTATTTACGTATTAATTAAATTTTAACAAAATTGACATGTTTTTCTTATGTTTTGAACATTATACTTCACTACAGTGCGAGATTTAAATCTTTTAAAGAAAGAAGCTCTGTATCAGCTGTCAAAAAGATAGTCGATAAATTTACAAAAAAATCAATACTACCTAAAACCGAAATACGTGTCAAGGGGTCTATGAGACAAAAAGTTTGGGAACCATTTCAATAACGCATATAAAGGAATGCTTTGATGGCAGGACAAGGAAATAGAAATCATATTATTTTGCTCAATCAGTTTTTGATTTTGACAAATTGAGATCAGTGAATCAAATGTGAATTATATTTAATTGCACACTATCGGGTGTGTGGGGGGATACTACTTTTATTGGACTGTGAAGATATTTAAGCTTTAAGTTTTCCTTACTTAAAAGAGCATTGGATAGTTTTGTTTTTTACTAGTCAGCAGGGGAAAAAATATTTATAGAAAAAGTATCTGCTCTTTGAGAAAAATATGCTATGGAATAACGTTTAATTCACTTCCAAAACAATGATTTTTAAACTTTCTGATTTTATGGTTTACAAGACATTTTGCAAACATCTATGTTTTTTTCCATATGTCTGAAAAGGATACAATCGAGAAAAACACACTCTGGCTTGTAATATAATATCAGCCTAAGCTATTATTTCTGGAAATCTGTAATCCCTTTCTTACAGGAAACATATGTAACGGTATAATTTAACAATTTTTTTTTCAGAAGTTGTCTTGAGCCTCAAGAAATATACAATTTTGGAATGCTACGAGTTTTGTTGTATAAATTGTTGTGTGTTAAATTGGAAATATTAATTTTTTTAGCCAAAAAATTCAGCCGGAAACGACACTGATAAAAAAAACAGTGGAAAATTGCTGACTGACTCTTGATACGAAGAATAATACTCGGAATGAATCTATTTCTATACACTCTTAAACTGCAGAAAGTACTGAGGTAACATTTATTATATGAATAAAAACATAAAAACAAACACATCAAACAAAGACATTTAAATATATTACTGTGTAACCTTGAAACTCAGGATATCAATATTTCCATTACGGAACTCACTCAAATTTTACATTTGAGAGGTATACAATATTTCAAAAGAAAAATACGAAACACCTTTTTTCTCGCAGTTTTATGAGGCCACTGTAGTCGAATGGTCATACTTGATAGGTCGTGCCAAGTGTTGTTTGAGTCGACGATTAGAATTGGTTGTTTTTGGTTTCGATGAAATTATAATCTAATCTCGCGTTTTTAACTTAAAATTCAAATAATAATAATACGGATGATAAAGAAAAGTTGCTATTTATAATTCTTCCATAAAAAATTAGAAGATTGATAATGATATATTTTGAACCAATGGATATATTTTATCCAACAATCTAATTGTTAAGTTTTGCCTTATAGAATTGCTTTGGAATTTTTTATTAAATTCTGAATATAAATTAACTATCAAGTTATTTTCTAATTTACCGTGCATTGAAGTTTTTTACAGTTTAATTTCTGAAGGTATATGTAAAATAATATTTAATTAAACATATACTTTTCATTACATTGTGTATTCCTAAAAACACCCATATATATGTAATCACCCAAGTTTTTTTGTACAGATATAGTTCTCCAAAAATTTAAACAGCTTCGTATATGCATAATATAATTCAAATATGTTTATTTATTATTATGTTTAGTTCCTTATTAAGAAGTACCAACCTTAGGGTGAGACTTCTAAAAACATTGAGATCAATGTTCTACATCAAGTAAAAAATCCGTCAATTTTTAATTCTTTTTGTGCATCAAAAATAACTATTAAACTATATTATACTTTTATATCAATGAAAAAGGTAAAACAAATGTTTTAATTATTTTCTATTAAAATATACAAATTGCATATTAGTATATTCCACAAAATTTGTTTTTCTATGTAAGCTATTCGTGAATAGTATAGATTGGAGTATTCAGCCTTTTGCATTTTGGGGAAACCCTTTGAGCTTACCATTTCCTTGAATGAATCTGGTGATTAAAGAGCAAAAAAATAGGATATATTAAATCTTTATCTTATGCATATGCATAAAATTATTATTGCATCTTTATTGTATCACAATACAAACATCTTATTAAGAAAATGAATGATCATATAATTAATGGTTTTTTTCGGGGGGGGGATCTAAAATATATTCCATGAATAATAAAAAAAATCAATAATATTTAAATATTTTAAACAATAATAATTTAGTAAAAAATTCTTTTAATAACTTGGTTGTGATTGTTTTTTATTGCAAAGTACCTTTATACATTTTTCAACTCAGCTTCCAATCTGTTTCTGTATATTCTGTTTGTCTCAGAATGCAAAGAGAAACACATGTTTAATGAACATAGTGTAAATTTATTGATTGAATATTAACGTCGCATTGTTCAGCTACACACTCGAGTGCTTTTGGTCACCTACATACTTACATAGTGTGAAACAATTGACATTAGACGTTTCACAACTCTTGGATATAATTTTTTTTTAATTTCAATCCAAAAATTCATAATATCAACTTGACTAAATTTTATTTTCAACTGAGCATCCATCGATATATCAGTTGTTTGTTCCCTTTCTGTTATTGGGATCCCAAAGGTATCAAAATCTTGAAAAGAATTTTGAATTCAAGATAATTTTCTGTTTGAACGAGAAAATATTCAAGAAATATTTTTTGTATATCTGATAAATGTGTTTACCAGACTGATTTTTTACGTTTTTATTAAGATTAGTGTCCCACTGTTTACTAAAATATTATGCAAATTAGGAGAATATTCAATATCATCTTTCAAAATACAATTTGTCCAAAATTTCAATAGCGTTGCATCAATTTTACTTTGTACCTTGAAAATGGAAATAATTGAGTTCATTGCAGAGATGTGTTAAGCTAAGTGAAATTGATAAAATTATCCACTAGATACACAACTTTTTGAAGCCTAACTGCTTCATTGAATTTTGAGCTAATTGAGGTTACATTTATATTAATTTTTACTTAAAACTTGCCTTTAAGAATTCATTCTTTTCTAAAACTTAAAAATTTACCAAAATTATGATGCTTTGATTAAGTATAAATAGTGATCATTCGTGTAAACCCGAGTTGAAGATCTCTGGTCCATAAGATAGCTTTCCAGCTGCTTCGTAAATGTGAATTAATAAAGCCCACAACAAACAGTATACCAATTTTTTTCTTTTGAAAAAATTGTATGGGCTGAAATTTGATTCAATCTGTTTCCTTATGATGTAATACATAAACTTACTGAATAATAATGTTTATATGCAGATGGATGCTAACATTTGTTATTTTATATTTATTTATAGAATTTATTTTAATTTTTAGTTTGGTGAGTAAAAAAATTGATATACAAATTTATAACAGACATTTAGCAGTAAAATTATTTTATTCATAAGACATACTTTTACATGCACTCATTAAGAGATATTTTCAAGAAATGTCTAATGTAAATATGACACAGATACAGTAGCGCATATCCACTATTAATGTACCATGCTCCAATACGCCACCCAACATATTATTTTGATTTTGTCAATTTTCGGGAACACAAAACAGTAAGAAATTAATTATTGAAGGAATAATTAACATTAATTAATAAAATTAATTATTAATAACAAACACTTAATAAAATTTTACTTGCTATATACATAGGATCATAATCAAACGAGAAAAAAAAATCAAGGGCTTTTTGGATGTCTGGACCCAAGTGTGCGCCACTGTACAGGTATATAAATTAATAAGCACATATTTTAATATGCTGTTGTGGAACAAAATTTTAATCAACAAATGATGGTTTTGATAATCAAGTCAATATTGATAGAAAATAAATTAAAAAAAAACAATTAGTTGAAATTTTTAAGAATTAAATTATGAACGAAAATTTTGTAATGCTGAATAAAATTCTTTTATTGGTGCTTTTTTAGACTTAAGGAAAATGCACTGTTTGACATTTAAATAATTATGAATGTGACTGAAAAATAACTAAAAATACTTTCATTTATATATTCTTTAGTTAGTTATTTTTTTATTAATCTTAACTTAAGCACACATGATATGAAGATGGCCCATAGTGAAAATTTGTATGTAGAAAAATACACAATATTTATTTATAAATAAATTTACAATATATTACAAAGTTGTAGAAACTAATGAATATGAAATATTAAGATCACCGCTGTTAAGTTTAATTCTTTTTTATTGGGTTCTAGAAACGTCTTATCCCATTCAATAGATAAATGTCTTAGCAAAAAAATTATGTGCAGAAATATTTATTTTACTAAGTAATGCAGTCATTTTTCCGCTCTCAATTTGTGAAAATAGAATTTTAACAATATGCATATGCAAAAAATTCATATAATCTAAATAAATATAATTTCCGCACATGCATAATGCACATTGCTTGCTTAAATGTATGTACTATAACAATGCAAAATTGAAAACCTCTTTACATCTTGTGCACCGAAGCATTGAGGAAGTTCATTTTCATCAACTGAAGTTAATTAATATAATTCTGCTTGCATTGAAAACATGAATGACAACTGCAAGGCTCCAACTTTTGTAGTTGATAGCGGAATTGTATTAGTTAAAGATGAGCTTCATAATTTAAAGTTGAATCAAAGGAGATAATTTATTTATATAAAAATAAACTGTTATTTCTCTTCATTGATGGTGTCCTGAGTAAAACTGCTCGATCATCATGAAATTTAAGGGTTATCTCTTTTATACTGATGGATTACTTTATACAACATTTATAAACAATAAAAAAAGTACCAGAATGAAATACGAAACAATATTTTTTTAAAAAAATATGACTTTTTTAATATTTCTAAGATGAAGTAGAATTAAAGCACAAATATAAAAAATTAAAAGTCTCTAATCTCTTATTGATTTGTTCCAGATATAATCCATTGTTACGCAGTCTGCTTGCGAGTGTAACCAACAGATAAAAATTATAAAAGTAGCCAATTTAATTTGTACTAGCTACCACTTTGGTTTCCAAATATATTGAGTAGTTTTAAGTATAAATATGTGGCACATACATTATTTATTTACTATAGTAATTATGAATCCTTCTCGAAATCTAAAATTTTAGCTACCGCATTCTAACATGCACATGTTCTTAAAACAGATAACTAGTTATTTATAAGTTAAAAGTTATATACTAAAATGTTTGGAACATATTATTAGCATGCAACTTACCTGTTTTCCGTACTACTTTTAAAACTCCTAACTTTAAATCTTTTTATATAAATTTTTATTAAAGACAATTTATACAAAATTGCAACTTGTATAATAAACTAATGTTACAAATGTAATAAGAATAATTCAGTAGATACTTAAGTAGTAAAAAATGAATAGTAATTCAAAAAAAAAAGTTCGCTAATCATATTCAAATATAAACATGACATTATTTTCAAAAAGCATTGTAATCATAGAATTTTGTTATGCAACAAAGGCATGATTTTTTCATAAGTGTTTACTTAGAATCAGTGTACAATTAGTTACGGAGATACTCTGCTTGTATAAAGCAGAAAGACATTTTGTGAGTTAACAAAAACAGAGATAAAACATTTACAATAAACAATCTGCTTGTTCGAATAACTAAAGTTAAAATTTATTGATTAACTAGCTTTCATGGCCCGGCGTTGCACGGGCTTTTACCGAGGGTATAACTTATCCCCATGTTAATTTCCTTCTTTCTTTCTGATGCCTTCACTTTTATGTGGGTGTAACGCGTACGATGTGAGTGCCCGCCCCTTGAGTGCGTATCATGGCTTTCTCGTTTAACATTTTACCTTCTCTTCACAAAATCAGCACATCCAATAATATTTTTCGAAATTACTTTGACTTCTTTGATTCTTTCCTCTCCCAGGCCTGGCGTTGCACGGGCTTTTACCGAGTGAATAACTTATATATATATAATCCCCAGGGGAATTTCCTTTTTCCCTCATGTCGATAGCACTCGATGTGTGTGTATGCGCGCGTTGTCAGTAATTTCTTTAACTATGTCATTAAATCCCTTTTTCGAAATTTGTTCTTGTGTTGGTGTGGTAATTAGGAGAGAAGGGTGAAAGCTCAGGTGTCGCCCTCGTCACTTGACCATGGTTGAAAATTCAATGTCCGTCGCCAAAAACCATCGAGTAGGTGATCAGTGCGACTTTAAAAATCACTCACTCGCTTTTGAATTCTTTCGTTGCAATTTTTTAGCCCCCCGAAATGAAAACGTAGATTTCTTAAAAATAATTGTATGTTGAAAAAAGACAGAAAAGTTGAAATTTTTCAAATTACAAAATTTTACTACTACTTTAAATCTTGAAGAAAAATTCAGAGGATTTTTTGAAATCTTCGACACACGGGAAAAAAGTTTCATGCAATTATCTTTTTCAATGAAGAAATTATTAAATGATTCATTTAAGTATTTTGAGTGTTTTATTATAATTCGTTCAAAAACTGAAACGTAACATTGACCTTCACTAATTCTACCGCGCATGCGCAAAAAACAAAAAATCTTCCCAATGTTTATTTTAAACTTTTTATGATCGCAAAAACGGTACTTTACGAAAATCACAAAAAAAATTTTTAAATCCGTAATTTTTAAGCAATTTTTTCAATCTTCGTACAGATTAAAGATGATATTTTTTTACACACGAAAAAAAATTTTCGTGCGATAATTTTAATAAATAACGAAGTTATTCAACGTTGAGTAAAAATTTGGTCTAATATTTAAAAAATCGCAGAAAGAAAGTTTTGGTCATTTTATTTTTTAAATGAATGGATCTAAAAGAGAAAGGCTTGAAGTTACTTAGTGTAGAATATCGATTTAATAACACGAAAATAAATTCATACGCAACGATTTAGAAATAATGTTCATAAAAACTCATAAAACTATTCTGATGCTTGATTTAAAAAAAAAAATCATGTATTTTATAATAGATAGTTTTTAGGAATCTGAAATAATAAAATAATTTTCAGGTTTTCATTAATCAATCAATCGTTACTTACAGTTAGCTTAAAAATGTCTCTCTAGAACGTATTTTTATCCTTAATAATAGGCGATATACTTTTTATTAACAAATAATTAATTTAATAATAAAATAATAGAAACATTCCTTTGATTTTTAAAAAATATATTAATTTAAATCCATTATCAATAAATACTAATAAAAAAAAATTCTACAGATAATTCTTGACACGTTTGGGTGTTTGATTAAACATATGTAAGTGTTAAAAATCCACTTTTGGGGGAAAACCTAGTTATATGCTAACATTCACTGAAAAAAATATTCAAAAAAAAATAAATAATACTATTTGATAAAAACATTTAATTTTAATTTTATAGTTTTTCATTCCACTCTGTGTTAATTAAATTATTTAAACACGTATCTGCGAAAAAAAGTATATTATAAAAAACTAACTTATTAATTATTTTCTAATGAAATTGATTAAAATTGCTCATTTAGCAATTAATTGTGACATATAATTTGCTTACATAATGGCAGCACTGAAAATGAAGTAAATTTCAGATCAATGGGGATGCAGCAAGTGAATTCAATCATTGAAGAAGTTATTCAATGCGAAGGAAAAATTGAGACTACTTTTTAAAAATTCTTTAAAAAAAAGTTTTGGGAATTTTATTTTTTAAATGAATGGATCTAAAAGAGAAAGGCTTGAAGTTAATTAGTGTAGAATATCGATTTAATAACACGAAAAGTAATGTGTGGCGACGCAATGTCCAGTAGGAGAAAAAATTTAAGACAAGTATGAAAAGAGCGACCGGCGGGTTTCTGCGAGGCGTACACCCTCCTTTGCATTGACCACGCACGGCAGTGCTGCAGTTATAGTCTTGAGTGTAGCGGGAGCTCTGAGCACTCCGCCACAAGACAGTTAACCAATGTTTGGCTAAATGTAAAAACGCGTATTTAAAGTTAATTTAAAAAATCATTACCTTTATTTTAAGGGCGTAATTTTTACGTTAATGCTCTCAAACATCACCAACTATTTGCAAAAATAACGTACTTTGAAATAAAAAATGTACAAATTACTACTTTTTAATTTATTTCTCAAAAAAACATAAGTTTACGAAAATCACAATTTTTTTTTTTAAATCCGTAATTTTGAAGCAATTTTTTCAATCTTCGTATATGTTACGGATAATATACGGATACTGTACACACGGAAAAAAGGTTTTGTGAGATTATCTTCATAAATGACGAAGTTATTCAATGTGAAGTAAAAATTAAGACTACTTTTTAAAAATTCTTTAAAAGAAAAATTTTGGAAATTTTATTTTTTAAATGAATGGATCTAAAAGAGAAAGGCTTGAAGTTAATTAGTGTAGAATATCGATTTAATAACACAAAATGAAATTTATACGCAACGATTTAGAAATAATTTTCATAAAAACGCATCAGTTTTAACACTATTTTAAAAAATTCGAAAAAAATAGAAAATATCGTTATTTTACAAAAAAAATTATACCGTGTCGTGGCTAAATAAATGATCTTTCCAATTCTGTAATTATTTTTTGTCTCATTTTGACACCGAAAATTAGATGACAATTTTAATATGGTGGAAAACTTAAGATTACCGCTCGGCCGAAACGGAAGGGAAGTTCCGCCAAGTAAACAACCGGCAGGAGTAAAACAATTAGGCGTTTTGAGGTTTTCAATTAATATCTTTTTAACTAATTACAATATCGGAATATAAATGGGCAATACGGCTTCCCCGGAAAATTCCCGATCTTTTGGTACCTTCCGCGACTTTCTGCGTGGTGCGGTTCGTGAGAAGATAGACGCACATAGATAGATAGATAGATACGTTTGTTTACCTTCGAATTTTAATAGTGTAAGATTCATGAAATGAAATTTTTTTAGTTTGAAAAATGGATTACAGTAAAATCCGGCGTATAATGTGCACTTTAAACACTAAAAATAAGATCGAAATGTACGGGTGCTCGTTATACACAGGGCATAAGAATGAGAGCTTTAAAAAAAAAGATAAGCATCGAAAAAAAATTTGACTTCTACATATATCGAAATTTTGCTTATTTTTAAGAAATAACATTCCTGATGAGCTGAAAGGCTGAACTAAAAGTGTTTATTTGTAAAGCTTGGAATAATATCTCAAATATAAATGACATCCAAACATAAGAGCGTTGCGCATTTCAAGTATCTTCGTAAAAAGGGGGTGCACGATATACAGCGAATATACCTAAAAATTAAAAGTTACAGCTTGAAAGCATAGGCACGCATTATAAGGTGATGCGCGTTGCACGGTAACTGAACTACTTAAGGTAAATCACTTCCTTTGTTTAACATCTTACATGACATCTAGATGGCGCTGGCTATGGCGAAATTTTTGGCACAAATATTTTTCTAAAGATTCCCTAGATGGGCAATAAATTTATCTCTCCGGTACTCCTTTCAACAAAATTCTCCCCTCAGCGAAAGGAGACACTCCCTGACTGGGGGGAGGGGCAAAATCGTAAAACTGGTAGAGAAGTTCTTTTTCTTTTTCAAGGGGAAGGGGGTAAAACAGCAGTGAATCTTGTCCAAGGAAGAGTTCTTATTTCTGGACAAAGATCAGTGGTCAAACTTTTTCGGCTCATGTAAGATATTTTCCACAGTGTTGGATAAAACGACATGGAGACCCCCTAGGCAGTCCAGTTCTCGGGGCCCTGTAGCCTAATAATCTTATTACACAAGATTTTAACAATATATTTCATTGCACAAATAAAATAAAAAATAATCAGCAAATTAAAAAAATATGTAACAAAACAATAATTATTTATTCGAATTTTTAATAAAAACTAATTCTTGCAGCAAAAAATAACTAAATATTTGGGGTTTTATTTTTTTATTTTTGGGACCCATAGGCAATTACCTACTCCACCTAATAAGTAATTCGGTACTGATTTTCGGGGAATCCCATTCCACACTCTTATAGAAGAATATATCTTAAAATAATATTTAAAGTATATAGATAAACATATTTTCTTGATGTTATAGGAAAAGACTTTTAAAATTTTTATTTCTTATTAAAAAAATTTATGATGTAATGTTAATGTTATTTATTCATTGATAATATTAATTTTTGATCCAAATGTCACCTGTGCACGCATGCATTATATTTAGTATTCTCAATTTTTACACAAACTGTCGTCCTTTGGAAATAATGTGTAGTAGCATTTCATATTCCGCGTTTAATTCGTTTTTATATTTTGTTTTTGTAGCCACTCGCGTTGAGAAATATTTTTCATGGCACTAAAATGTTCCAGCTATGTGAGAAATTCTGCGCATTTTACAAGAATTGGCCACCTAAAATTTTGGTGTTCTCGCTTAAATTTAAATTTTTGCATTGAATCTGTTGATATGTCGATAAATTGTTCCATCTTCTTCATTATAGGTGTTTTTCTCCCCCACAAATGTAAAAGGTTTCAAAACATTGTACTAACTAGTATAAAATTACTTTGTGGAACTCGGGATAGTAAACAATAGTATATTCACAATCTAATAGATAAAGAAAAAAGTTTTAAATTCATTTATTACAATACAATAAAAGTTTAAAAAGTTTTTCACAACAAAGTTACGTTATGCATAAATAAAATTTTTAATTTTAATGTTTGAGATCATCTTTAGATAATTGTGGTTATACGAATTTCATGAGAACTTTAATCCGTTTTACATACACATTTATAGTTTTTCTTTCCATTTTTTTTTTATTGTGACTCGTAGAATCCCAAGGTTCTCTGGAACACAGTTTGAAGATCAATGCTCTAGATAAATGATTTAGAGAACGAAACTGTTTAATTTTTCTGAATAAATGATTTTCAAACAAAGAATAGGTGGATTTAAGGGAGTGAAAAATTTAATTTCACGTTTTTATCTGCTGTATTAAATGAACAAACAATATGATACAATTTTACTTTCATGTGATAGAAAAGGGGTTGGCAACCTATTTCACACGCGGCACAATTCTCAGTGGCACTCTGCACTACTCAACAAATGCGTCAGTTTTCAAGAGGATGGAAGTTGATAAATTTGTTATGGATCTTATTTGAAATAGATCTCCAAAATTATGGACAATTATGAAATGTCGAAAAAAATCGGAAAGATAACTCCAAACATAAATTTACAGATATTTTGTAAATTATTGAACGTCATTTCTGCAGAGATTTAATTGTTTCAGAAGAGAAAATTGTATGCATTCTGCTCTCCGCTTTTGGTTCCATTTATCTAAGTAAAAACTCTTTCCTCATAAGAAAAATATTTCGAGTCCACATAGAAAATCAACAATGAGAAGTCTCAATTTTCTTCTTAGACAAATTCTTATCTATAAAATATAATTAAATATTTTTCCAACAAAATACGAAAATAATAGCCTCATTACATTACTTTTTATTATAAATAGCAGTATCAATAATATCATGTGTATCTGAAAAATATTTAACAATTTTTAAATAAAGAAAGTACGAACAAAAGAAAAATATTACAATTTTTTCCCCGACGTTTCTCAGTACAAATTCTGAAATATATCAACGTTGATAAAGCGTATAATAATAGACATGATATATTTTTTGTTGCGTATACGTATAGAATAAAATACACTTTTTAAATCACATACAGTTATTGATTTTAGTATACAATAACCTAAATTTAACATTTATACCGTTGGATAAACTTACGATTATTTAATTTTTACCCATATTTGGCAACAAAATAATAGTATTGTTTTATGTAGTGGATGGCATTTGATGTTAATACAGTTTTTTCTAATATTTATTCATTAAATAGCAATTAATTAATTAAATTAATTACCGGTTTTCGACACCAACTTAGATTCGTCTCCATTATTGTAACAATGTAACTGCTAAAACAATGACAAAAGTTGGCGTCGAAAACCAGTTTTTCAGCCAAACTAGCCGAACCAGGTGTGCATTGTTACAACAATTCAGACAAATCATGCTTTTTTTTCAATTCCTACTATTAGTTCACTCTCTCCCTATACATATCTATATATATAAAGGAGAAAAGCGACTCACTCACTGACTGACTGACTAATCACGAAATCTCTGGAACTATTCAACCTACAGACTTGAAATTTGGTAGACATGTTCCTTTTATAGAGTAGACATCACCTAAGAAAGGATTTTCCGAAATTCGAAACGCAAGGGGTGTTACGGGGTTAAGGGCTTTAATAATAATTGTTTCCATGTTTAAACTACTTGATGTACAATCTTGAAATTGGGTAAGCGGATTCCTTTCAGAGAGTAGAGATCCTCTACAAAATGAGTTTGCTAAAAATCGATTCCCAAGTGGCGTTGCAGGGGCTTAGGGGGCGTTATAGATAATTATTTCCATTTTTAAACTATTTGACGCACTTTCTTTAAATTTGATATATAGATTCCTTTCGTAGAATAAGGATCAGTTACAAAACGGGTTTTGTGAAAACAGACTTCTAAGTGGCGTTGCGGGGCATTAAGGGGCGTAATAGATAAATATATCCGTTTTTAAACTACTTCACCTACCTGCTTGAAAATTGGTAGGTAAGTTTCTTTACTGGAGTAAATATCCGCTACAAAATGGGTTTTGGGAAAATTGACCCCCAAGGGGTGTTGCGGGAGCGGGGGCTTTAAGGGGCGTTATAAATTCCTATTTTAAGTTATTAGACGTACAGTCTTGAAACTTAGTAAGCAGATTCCTCTCATAGGGTAGAGATACGCTAAAAATGGGTTTCGTGAAAATTGCTCCCAAGTGGCGTTGCGGGACTTAAGGGGCGTTATAGATAATTATTTCCATTTTTAAACTATTAGACGCACAGTCTTTATATTTGATAAAAAGATTTCTTTCATAGAGTAGAGATCAGCTATAAGAAGGTTTTGTGAAAACAGACCTCTAAGCGGCGTTGTAGGGGAATAAGTGGCGTAAGAGATAAATATTTTCGTTTTTAAACTATTTGACCTACCTGCTTGAAAATTGGTAGGAATGTTTCTTTCATGGTGTAAATATCCGCTACAAAACGGGTTTGGAGAAAATTGACCCCCAAGGGGTGTTGCGGGGGTTTAGGACAGATATAAATAATTATTTCTTTTTTTAAACTATTAGACTCACAGTCTTGAAATTTGGTTAGCAGATTCCTCTCATAGGATAGAAATACACTGCAAAATGTGTTTTGTGAAAATCGATCCCTAGGTGGTGTTGCGGGGGTTCAAGGGCGTTATTGATATTTTTTTTGCATTTTTAATTAATTGGACGCACAGTCTTCAAATTTTGCTAAGCAGATTCCTTTTATAGAGTGCAATTCCCCTACAAAATGGTTTGTGAAAACAGACCCAGAAGTGGCGTTGCGGGGCTCAAGTGGCGTTATAGACAATTATCCCCATTTTTAAACTGTTAGACGTACAGTCTTGAAATTTGATAAGCAGATTCCTTTCGAAAAGTAGAGAACCGCTACGAAATGGGTTCGCGAATATCTACTAACAAGTTTAATTTCGGGAGATTAAGAGGCGTAATCGATAAATATTTCCATTTTTAAACTACTTGATCATCCTGCTTGAAAATTGGTAGGCATGTTCTTTTCTTGAAATAGAGTTCCTCTAACAAAGAGTAAAATGAAAATTTACCCTAAAGATGTTTGCGAGGGTCAAGAGGAGTTACAGAACAAAATTCCTGTTTTTAATTGTTAGACCCATATACTTGAAATTTGTTAAGCATGTTTCTTTTGTTGAATAGGGATCCACTAAGAATAAATTTTAAACAAAACAAGTTCTGGGGATTGCAGGGGTTACTGGGTCGTATTGTCAAAAAAAATTACTTTTTTCGAGCTACAAGGACTATAATAATGAAATTTGGTTTGCATTTTTCTTTTGTTGAATTGAAATCCGCTAAGAGCGGTAATTTTGGAAAACGGCTCTCAACGGGATTACGGGATATTTATAGTAAAACTTTTGCTTTTTTCTGTTAGATTTAGACTTGAAATTTGGCTTGCATGTTCAATTTGCGGAGTAGAGATCCACCGAAAATTGGTTTTGCGGGAATCCACTTGGTTTTTGAGTTACGAAAGAGCAAACATCATTCTATGCTTCAATTTTAGACATTTTTTGAAAATACAAATTAGATTAGTTCTAACCTTTTTTTTTATCAACAGGTGACAGTTACAGGTATAAATATATTTTTCAATTCAATCGAATTCTTAATGCTAGGACTTAAATATCAATAATTTATACATATATATAAGCAGTAAAAATTTATAAAACATCATGAAATACCCAGCGAAGCGGGCGGGTAACAGCTAGTATCTAAATATATCTTGTTAAAATTTTCAATCGTTAATAAAATACTTTCTATGCATTCATTCAAAGTAGAAATTGACTTAAAATTTTTTTTATGTTACTTGTTTCCCTTGAAAATGAAATTAATCTAACAGGAAATTGCGCTCAAACTTATGGGACGAAAACCTGCATCACCAATTACGATGTACAAATAAATGCATTGAGACCTATTTGCAAAAACTCAGTGAAAGAGTTGAGAAACAAATATCTCACTAATCAAATAAATTTAAATCATATTATTTGATTCATTTCATTTTCATTATTATATTATCTATGTTTGTATACATATAAAAATAATGAAAACAATAATAATTCGTTCTGTTTTAAATTCTTACTCCAATAAATGCTTGTAATGAATCCAAATCTATCATAGAAATATATATTTTATATGTGGCCCGCGGAATTGTAATGTTTTCCGAAGTGTCCCACAAGGTCATTTGGGTTGGCCACCCCTGTTCTACGCAAAACCCCATCAGAAGACTTTTCAAGTATCACCAAAAGCGGGTTCCCCCTTCCCCCCTCACACTCTGCAGTTTCATCTGCTCTTTGCTGTTTTATTACAGAGCAATAAAAGTTTCTACCTCCCTCCCCCCTTTTTTTTTACCTTTCTTTTCTTTCCTATAGACTTCGCACCAATGTTTGTCCTGAACTAATGAAAACACCGTTTACATACTTAGAAAATTATTTTTTTAAAAGGAAGTGTTTGTAAAAGTTTATTCACTGGATTATCATTTTGTGGAATACTTTATTTTCTAATTTAAAAATAAACTAGACCGAATCAATATTTTAACTATAGTGCTAAAAAAGTTTTATAAAAATTTTACTACTTAAAAATTTTATTACATATTTTACTAAAATGGATATATTCCGAATTAACTTTAATTCTGACTTTGAGATGTGTAAAATGTATTGCGCAAAGAAACCCCGCAGCATCTATTATATTAAAAATTTAGTCAGACTTGACCAGGGAATTGAAAATGTTCAATGATAGAAAATACCAGTCAGTGTCGGTTTATCCATTGGGCACTTGGGGCGGGCGCCCTGGGCCGGGAAGGGCCCGGATAGGCTGGACTTAAACAGGTTTTCTAATTATAAGTTTCACTTCTCCAGAGTCAAGAGTACATGTGGATCTTCTGCTCCCAGGTATCGAAATGAGCCTAAACAGGCACTGCAGACAGTAATTTTGAATAGAAAAAACAGCAAATTTAAAGATACAGCGACTTTAAAATCGCGATATTGCAATATTTATTCGAATCTAAGACGCACCTTTTTATTCCGATGTTAATGCTACTAAAAATTGGTTGCAAGACGGAAAAGAATCGAAGACGGAAAAATTCATCGGATAGAAAAATTGAACAAGATATTATCGAATAGAAAAGATATAGATTTCGTTTATTTTTAAAAGTTTTTAATACTGGTAAAATAAAATAATTGTTCATTTCTTATTAATTCACCTTTTTTTGTTTCGTAAAATGAGTGAGTGAACATTAACGTCGCACTGAGGGCTTTTGACGACGGACTTCGTAATTTTGAACCATGGTCAAGTGACGAGGACGACACCTGAGCCTGAGCGTTACCTTGACCACTAGGCTACCGCAGCCATATTTTATTTCGTAAATTTATCATATGTCGATAACATATTTAACACTATTCTTAGTTTTTCCCCACAAAAACTGGCTGAGAGAGAATTTGGGGTACGGCTGAGAATTGGAGAAAAGTAATTAAAAAAATAAGTTTCTGGTAATTTAATTAAAAAACAAGATTTTTTATTGATTCTTCCAATGGTTTAATGGTAAAATTGCACGGTAAATATAAAAGCTATTCGATGAAAAAAAAATTTTGCTTGTTAAAAATATTATAATTGCATTACAATAATTATATTAAAATTTTAAATTGTGAGCTTCAAGGAGTAGTAATTTGTGTTCTCTAGTCAATTCACAGCTTTCTGTGTATGTGTCAAGTATAAAATAAGTATACTTTCAATTTTTCATTCAGTCGCTTCACAGAATTTAAATATTTTTATATGCATTTCATTAATAAAAGGCAAAAAAAAAAAAAAAAAAAAATCTAAGTAGCATAATTATAAATTATCTTTATGATTTAAATTTTTAAAGCACACATGCTGGAAATATTGAAAACATTCCTAAATGGGAAAGTTCATCAGATTTGAGATGTTAAATCTCTGTGTACATCATAAATCTTCTTTATTGTTCACACTATTTGTCACAACTTGCTGGTTAGCATCATTTCAGCTGGCGACAATATTTCAGAAAGCTATCGCCAAAATTAAGTATTCTTAGCCAAGAAAAATTCGTGTTACAAAACGATGGTGGCGCCATCTCTTTGAGATAGTCCTAACTACGCCAAAAATAATTCAGAATGAACTTAAAATTTAAAATAATTCATTAATAAAAACATAAAACTTAATTCTGGCTACACTAGTCAAAAGAGGAAAGCATGCTTTCTAATATACTATTTAATTCTACTCGAAAAAATCAATTTTTTTCTATTAAAATGTGCTTTGCGTTTTCACTTCCTATACTTTAACATAGAAAACTCAAATTTCATTTTGCAATAATGCTGAAAACTGCGTATTTTTTTCAAAAATAAAAATTCAAAGAACACTATCCTCTTAACAATAATTTTTTTTATACCCATAGAAATTTTTATTATTATTGGAGAATTTTCCTGCCGGCAAATGTGCTTCCCGTTTGATCCCTATCCTTTAACATGACACGAAAACAGCCTTAAGCGAGTATATATATATTCTTCCAACAATTATGTAAGTAATACACTTGATAAAGACTTGGATTAATTAAAAACATGAAATTATCTTCTAATAAAAATTTAATTTCATGAAAGCCAATTGATTCAATTGGGGACATCCTTCCTGAAAACTATTGATATAATTGTTGACAAACCTGAAAAAATTCATACAGTAGCATTAATACAGTAATAGCAAATTAATGTTATTTACCAAACTTTTTAAATTAAAAATAAACTACCTCTCAGCAATTATTAACATCGTTATGAGTCTCTGCTCGCCACAGGCAGGTGGTATTAACCGCAACAACAAGTTTCTACTAATGTATGTTAATGAAGCAATGATATTTTTACTTTACCTATAAAAATGGCAAAGAAGACTGTAGAGATTTGTCTTTCTTTCTTTATCCTTGGTTATTTTTTTTACAAGAATACTCATTTTGACTTTACAATTAGCATTCCTGTGAGTCATTTTGAAGTGTAGCAAAGCAAAATTTCAAAAATGCATATCTAAAATACAGAAAAGCATTTATTCAGAGTGCCCCATAATTAACAATATACACCTTTTTAGTTAATTTAAAACTTTTTTCTAATATAAAATGTTATTAAAATTAAAACACTCATCAAATATAAAAATTATTTCTAACTCGCAAAAATAAATGTTAAATTCTGAAATGCATATATTGTGTGTGTGTGATTCTTTTTCTCCTTATGATTTATAAAAATAAGTGAACTTATTTCCGGGACTAATAAATTTTCTTCTATAGATACCCCACAAGACTTTCAAAATTAATTAGCTATTATTAATGCGAACTAAAACATTAGACATAGCATTCAAAACACTCTTATTTCTCTCAAAAACTTCAGAATAAATTAATTTTAATCTTCAGAATTATTCTCAGAATCTTTAGAGTTCATTTGTCTTCAAAATTTAATAATTTCGAGACAATCATATGATCCAGATCTTGATGATCATTTTATTGGTTTAAAATTAGTTTTATACAAATCAATTTATCAAAATAAATATTTATATAATTATAAAGAGGAACAAAGTGTACAAAAAATTATTTTAAAAATTTCTTTAAGAAATGTGTATTAAATAGTATTGAAATGAAAATTCAGTCTAACATATCGAGTAAACAAAGTACACACGAAAATAGGAATATTGCGTTTAACGGAGCGCCGATCTCGATCAATGCATGATTTCTAAAGTCGTCTCTCGGTGTTTATTATTATAACGATTTCCACCGACTGAAAGGGGTTCACGACCCCATTTTCTATTTTGATTTATCGTCCCCGTGCTGCCTACTCTCACCCCTCAGAATTTCTTGATCAAATTCGGCAACACCTAGTAAAAAAAAATAATACAGATTCACAACAATTTTATTTATATAAATAATCCTTTTAGATGAAGTTTTACTTGAAACAGAAAATAAAGTTTCAATCTTTTGCACTCATGTAAAGAGATATGCCCGCTTTTATTAGTATTTTTTCTACTCAAGGTGGCCTGAGTAACAGAGAGGTTATGATTGCGAAAAACTCGTGATCAGCATTTTCGAAAAGTGGGTACGAGTCCTAGTAGCTTTGAAAACGTATAGAAGACCTGATGTAAATTAAGTATGTCGAGGCCTTAACTCCTCATGTTGGTAAAATTTTCAAACTTTTACACCAACGTGAGGAACTTTATACTAATATGAACAATTTTAATTCTATTCGGACAACTCTCTTTTGTGCAAATTACGTTTTATGTTGCAAAGTAGACATTTTTCACACATAAGGCCAAACGTATAAACGTAAAATATAGATTGTTCATTGTCTTGTTATTGAACAAGAAAGAAGAAATGCAGAAAATGCATTTAAGAAATGCAGTTGTTGCTATCCAGGGATACATATGAAAGACGAGTGGAAGAACAGAAACATACAATACAAACAGAACAATATAGACATTTATTACAAACGATGATCCCAGTATATAAGAGAAAGGGTGCGCTGCTTTCTATTCGAGACGGGAATCCATTTCAGGCGAAAGTCCGACTTCTTTTCCCGAAGAAGATACGTCCATGCCTTATTCAGGATTCGAACCCAAGCCCACTTGATTACACTTCGAGGGACATATCCACCATATTGGCTGGATGGCAAGAAATGGAGTTATCTTATGTGGATGAAATGTTCAATTATCAGACTTTAAATATGAAATTGTTAAACTGCTTTAAACAAAGGAACGATACAGAGAGAATGGATACAAAAATAATGGAATACAAAATAATATATAGAACAATTCTTTATTTCATAAGTTTTATTATTCACCAGCTTTGAAAGAATCAATACGATGTTTTTAGGAAACATGTACACAAACTTCCTATAAGAATTCATAAAACTTTACAGATATCCTATAGTCCATTATAAAATTTATTTGATTGCTAATTACGTAAAGACTAAACTAGACGATTTTTTAAAATTTTAAAAATGTGCTAATTTAATTTTCTGGAATAATTACTTGAAACCGTAACTTAATATTTTCTTTTCTTTCAAGTACATAATTTTCGCGACAATTTAGTTCTTTTTACATTATCATTTGGTAGTGTTTCTAAGACAGAAATAAGAATTTACGAGAGTTGCCTAAAATAGGCAGAGTTTCAAACGAAAAATCTTTCGCAAAATTATATAGAGCTTTTCTTAAGTCAGCAGTTTATTTCGTAAAAAAAATAACCAACATTATATATTTCTGACAATAAACAGTAAACACATTTTTAGAATTTTGAAAAAACTCTTTTAAGTTTTGTGTTTTTTTTAAAAATAGTGGTTGCTTCTCTTTGAAATTCTAATTTTTAGTTGATTTTATTGTCTAAAATGCAGGATTTCAACAAAAATACATTTTATACCCGCGCTTTGTGTAACTTGTTTTAAAATATATGTCATACTGGGTTTGTCTTCCTTGTTAGTTTTAGTCCAGGGATGCTCAACAATACGGACTTTTCTGAGTGGCCCAGTCAGGGCCCATCGCACTAAGAAATTCAGTTAAGAACAATGTATTAAAAATTTAGCTGGAAATTCTAGCAATCAAATCTATCAATTTTCCAGAGGGATTTGCAAGGTTTTTCTTTCTAATTCTAATTGTAGCAATTAGTTATAACAAATGACAGTGGAGTAACGACGTATGCGTAATGCGTTCACTGTACTGAACTGAGCTGTTGTAGAGGACATTTTAGGGTTGAAACTGATTGTTTCAAGGTGGTTTTAAGACAATTGGGGTGTTGACTGTTTAGTGAATTATAAAATTAAATATACATATAATGCACAATTTTCCAACCAGGAAAAGAGTTATACAGAATGGTCTTGATATTTTGCTGGAAAACTGCAAATATTTCAAATTGTATATTATCCTACGAATTTAAATTAGATTTCGGAATTTAAGAAAACAAAAGAATATGCTCTTACTCGTAGAAAGTCTGGCACTTAAAACCAGCAATAATATCTGCACTTGTTGGTTTATTGGCATGTAATTACGCAGACAACTTATTGGTATGAAAACAATATCCATCTGGAAGTTATTTTTAAGGAAAAGAGAAATGAACATAAATATACACAGAGATGTCTTCTTTCAGGCAATTCTTATTATTGCAATATATCCAAAAAATTATAACTCCCTATTAGAATAATATTTTTGGAGAGTTTTGTAATAATTGGATGAAAATCGCAAAGCATGGAGCATTTCTGATTTGGTTCTTAAGGCAGAATTTTTGACTTAAAAAATTGTTTTTTTTAAAATTTTTAAGAATAATTTAAGGGACTTTTTTTTGAATTGGTAATTTAATCACAAATTTGACATAGAACAACATTAAAATAATAATTATGCCATAAACATAATTTATGTTATAATTTTTATTGTTACATCTTAACATTGAGGCTTTATATAAATAATGATTGAATCGATTTGAAAAATCATTTATTATATCCAGAAAATAAATCGAATGTTTTCTTTATTATTACATTAATCTAAATATGCATTTCATTAATAACAATAAGTTGTCTGAAAATATTTCATAAGAATATTACAAATTAAAAAGTTTTATTCTAATATTAGTATTAAACTTTTACAATCTTTCCCAAAATATTTTTAATGCACCGGCACCATTTAGTAGTATCTATATTGGAAGTGTTTCTTTTTAGTACGTGCATTATTTTGAGAAATGCATTGTTGTTTCCATCTTTTAATAATAGTTATTTAAATCATTCATTTATGCATGGGTATTTTTTTTTATTTGAGGGATAACGTGACTGAAATTATGGAACTCAAATACATCTGTCACAACTAATTCTATAGCCTCCAATTTGGAGACGAAAACTTTCTTTGGCAGATGAAGCTATGCACACTTTCATTAGAGTTTTGTGCATCTGTCGTGTGTAGAATCTGATGGTAAATGCAACAACAAACTGTTATGGAACTGTGTGATATTCTGGTTTCATATAAATTTACATACAAAAATTATCTTGATAATTTGTATGGTTTATAATGAATCCAAAAATGCCGATTAAAAGTTACGTGATTCGCTCCCCAATACCACCGTTTAACACGTAGGCGAGCGTGTCTAGTGTATTGGGAGGTGGGGTAGAAAAGGAATAAATAAGTAAATCCTTCACAAACACACACATACACTCTGTCATGGTCATTTTATTGCATTCCAAAGCCTTCGGAATACTTTTATGGATATCAGTGCACAAAAAATATTGTTCTTTGGAAAAACGTAAATATACGTCCGGGGCAATTAACAATTTGAGAGAGACGTTTATATACGCCGGTGGCACTGAAGAGATTAAAGTCGTATTGTAGGCTTAGCGTCACAAACAGTATAATATTATTTTTTTTATTGAGAACATAATAAAGAACCATACCCGTGCACTGCATAGTAACACACGGGGGCTTACAAAAGTAAGCATGAAGCACGCTTCACAAAGGAATTTAAAGTCATGAAGGATTACCATACAAGCATCCATGCCTTATTCGGGATTCGAACCAGGCCCTTCGGCACCGCAGTCATCATCACTAACCACTATACCGAAAGAGCGGTCAGTGCAGTATGATTGAATTCAATATATTGTTCTTTTCTGGAGGGGGTGATGAAAATTATGATTGAATATTGAGTCGCAAATATTGAGCGTTTGAGAAGACCTGCTCTACTCAAAATATAATGCTCTATTAAAACTGGGGTCTGCTATACTTTTTTTCAATAATCTTTTCTGACTTTTTAATATTTTTAAAAAAAATTGTATTTCAATATCTGGTTTGTTAATGCTTTCATAAATCATTTGACTATAACTTTCGATTATATGAAATGTTAGAACCACTCTTTAAAAAATATCCTTGACTTTCATTCATTGGACAGGATGATTAACTAAAAAGTAGATTTGGGTGCTGTACTTTCTACATTAGAGTAAATAACTTTGTGGAGGAATAATTTTAAAAAAAATATTTGAAAATTCCTGAGAGTCACACTCTTACAGCAAAAAAACAATACCTTGAGAAAAAGTAATAAGTCAGGAAACATTTTTAGGAGAAAAATCTAGATGACAAACGTTCGGCGTCTTTTAAATTTTATTTTTGTTACATTTGTGTATAAACATTCTCGTGGTTTTTTTTTATATAAATTATTTTATTTAGAATTTAAAAAATTAAATGAGGGGTGAATTAATTTATATTTTACCTTAGATACAAATATGGAATTAATTATTGCATCAAACTGCTTTTTTCTCAGATTGCTTTTTCATGTGATTTCATTTTACCATTGTATTCGATATTTAGACAAAATCTGTCGAAGCTAAAAGTCCTCCCGTTGGAGGGGGGGGGAGTAGAAGTTAGTAGAGGTGTGCTTCAAGTAGCTGAGTAGTGCGATGTTAATATTCCCTCACTCGTGCGAAATTACAACGTCCGCCATCACAAAAAGAATCCTTTTGTTGCTTTTGAATTCGAAGTTAACAAGTTTCGAAGTTTTGAATTCGAAGTTGAATCAAGGTTTTTCCTTGATATTTAGAATATTACTTTTTTCTTACTTTCATTAGAAGTCACGAGAATTTATATATTTTTTTATCTTTGGTGATTCATGAACAACTAAATAATTAATTTATTATAAATTACATTATATATATTTGGATACGAACGTTAAGATCTCTGATTAAATTTAAGGTGACAAATTATGATTCAATTTAAAAAATCGGTCAAAAAATCAAATTTAATTTTTTTAGCCTAAATTACTTTTTATTTACATTTCTAGAGTATCATCAAATTTTAAAGAACTCTAAGTTCAAACAAACCGGAATTATGATAATTTATATGTCCGTTTTCATCCACACTCCAATGGGAAATAAAAACTTTAAGCTGATTTACCTCAGAAGAAAAAAAGTAACTGGTTTGTCTTGATTTAAAATATTAAAGCTTTATTCTACTAAACCAATTTTCTTTGATGTTTTCCTACTTAGTGCTATAAGTACATGTGACAAAAAATAATCCCAGCAATACTTTTTTTTAAAAAATTAAATTTAGAATTTGTAAATTTTTTAAAATTTTCAATAAGCATTTATAAGAAAAGGTATTTTACAAATATCAATCATGTTATCCCAAAACACATACCAACTTTTGTTATACATAGTTTGACATACATGTAAGCCAAATTTCATATGTGCATGCTAATTATTGTAGAAGGATTAGTTTTTTTAAATTCTTCCTCAAAACGTTTAGTGATTAGTTTTTTTATAGCTTTTTGAGCATAAAATCTGTTTTACATAATACATATAAAAAGGGTGTAACTAAGAAAACTTTGAAAATCATTAAATCAAAATTTCTGGTTTAAATCATACCACGTTCCTTGAAAAAGAATTCGAGTTTCCTGAAAAATATTAGAGGTTTTAATAACATCATAATATCAAGATATATATATATATATATATATATATATATATATTAATGATTTTTAAATTAACAATAACATAGTATGTAATTGTAAAGATTATTCTGATTTTTATAAACGATCATCATAAATAAGTTATAACAGGTAATTTAAATATTGTAAAAGATAATGCTCTCAAAGAAGTAGTGTCCAAAGGTACAAGCTACAGATAAATGATCTCTATGCTATCTACTAAATATAATGCTATTAAAAACAAATCTCTAAAGATATTAGTAACTTCATTGTAAAATTAGTAATTCAATATAGTTTTCCTATTGAAGCTTTCAATCTATTTAAAAGCAAAGTTTTAAGCGACTTACTGAACATTAACTATGAAACTGATAGTGATATCATTTACAAAGATATTAAAAATCGAATTGCAGAGCTAAAAAATAACTTCATTATCGTTTATGTTGATAAATTTCCAGGTAATTATGCCATTATTTTCAAGTGGCTTTATGCTAAGATGTATAACAAACATTTTCAAAGTAATACTGCTTTTAAAAAATCTAATTCCAGCAATAGAGAATTTATTAATTGTATTAACGCTTTTTATAAAACACTAGACTTACGCATTTCGGATATTAAATTTTCACTTTATCACTAACTCCAAAGTATCATAAAAGTTCTATTACATTTAAAACTATAACTAATTTGTTTTTAAAACTTCATTACACATCCGCTCAAGAAGCTGCAAAACGTTATTCAATCCACATTAGACAATATTAGTAGCTCAATTATTGTTAATATTATATAAATTATTCAGTATATGCAGGTAAAAAAAATATCTCCATTCATAAATATGATTTTGAGGATCTATTTAACTCTATTGATATAGAATATATGATAAAGATTCTCAAAATAACTTATAACAAATATTCTTTGAAGAAACTAATAAAATATGATAAACATTTATATATATATAATTTCCATAACTCATATTATCAGCAAATTAAAGGACTGCCACAAGGTGAGCCCACAAGTAACTGTTTAGCCGAAATTTATTTGTACTTTTATAAGCATGAAAAAATTAGTTACGAATCTCTTTACTTTTTTAGATACACAGATGACTGAATTATTTTTAGTAATATAGTAAATTATGTTCCTAGGTTTAATTATTATCCCCAATATTTGAAATTATAAAAAATTGATTACATAATGAGTCTGCAAATTTTTTGGTCCTTCAATTAAACGTTAAGAGTAATTTGAAAAAAAAAGTAATGTTTTTGATAAAAGGGAATCTTTTGATTTTAACATTATAAACTAAAAGTAAAAAATAAAAAACTGGTTTGAAATAAGCTTTTATTTAAACGCGCTAAAAAGAATAAAGTAAACTTTTCGCCAAAAACTTTTTTTTTACTATCAAATAAGAGAACATTACACAACTTATATAACATAAAACATTGTCGCGAGATTCAAGTAATAGTATTTACTTAGTTTGAAAATTTTAAAAATTAAAATCTATCAGAAGAAGATATTTAATTTACTTGTTTATCTACACAGATAAATCTCGTGGCAAGCTTATATTTCATATAAATTATGTAATGAAATTAGAAGTTGATAGAAAATAAAGCTTTAAAGGAAAAGTTTATTTTATTCTTTTTAGCGCGCTTATATAAAAGCTTGTTTTATTAAGTTACAAAAAAAAACCCCCAAAAAAAACAACCTTGGGATCACCTCTGGTTTTGGGGGGGGGGGGTTCTGCGTTTTAACTTGTCATTTGTCACACGATTTTTGACTAAGATGCTTAGTCTTTATATTTCTTATGGTTTGCTTACTTTCATGCGTCTTTATGTTGGTTTTACCTAAAAAATGTTTTCTTTATATTCATCTCTATATGAAAAACGTTTCTATTCTCACTATTTATACTTTAATTTTATTTTATTGTCTAGTGTTCCATCCACGTGTAGACAGATATTGGCCTAATTTTCAACATGTTTCGGTTTTTTTCCTTTTATGTCAAAATTTTCTACTGTACGTGGAAGGTGAATCCATGAAGCATTGCTTAACTCTAAATCACCGCCCTACTTTAGCGAAAATTTTAAAAATCCTAATAGGACTCCATTTTAGTCCAAACGACTCTCTTTCGATGTTTTCAATTTTTTCTCTCTCTCTCTCACCTCTGTTTCTCAAGTTATTATAAAATTATTAATCTTTGTATTAAGTTTTCTAATTTCCCTAATATCTTTAAAAAATTCTAAATTAAAGCTTCTATAAAATCTGGTAAGGACCCATCCCCTCATTCAATTCGTATCCACCAATTTGTTTGTTACCTATCCTCGGGAAAATTTTTGAACGTGTTTTTGCTAATAGGCTCACAATTGGTTAAATAATCATAACATTATTCACAAAAATCAATTTGGCTTTAGAAAGAACTGCAGTTGCGAGGATGCCATTACCAATTTAATTACTTATATATATATTAAAATTAACAGGGTTTCTGGCCAAACATCTTTAGTCCTTATTGACATTTAAAGTGAATTTGATAGCATAAATTGGCCGAACTTATTTCAGATTTTCCAAAACTACAATATCTCGCTTAATTTTCAAAAGTTATTTACTCCTATTTGGTTAAACGGTTTGTAGTTTTTTGTAATCCTAATTTTTCGATTAAACATTCAATCAAGGCGGTCCTCAGGGTTCCGTTCTTGCCCCAACCTTGTGGAAAATTTATTTCAATCCTGTCTTAGGCCTTAACTGGGATATTTTTTTTTTATTTCAAGCTTTTGGAGACGACCGTGCTGTTGTCACCAGGGGTAAGATCCGAAGGATTTTGGAAATTGAAACCGATTCTATTCTTGTTCAAATCTCTAATAAACTCAAAAATCTTAAACTTGTTGCTTCTCCTGAAAAAACTTACTCAGTCGTATTCAGCTGTGCAGCGCGTGGTGGTACTGCGTTTCACAGGAAACCCATCTTTAAAATCAATAATGTTACTATAGAAGTAGTCGAGTCTATTAAATATCTTGGGCTTATTATTGACGATCGGCTCTCTTGGTTCCCTCATATCAATTTTTTAAAAGAGAGAATTTATCAATTGTCTCTTCAATTTAATACAATTTTGTTTTCCAAATATAACTTTAAAAATTTTAAATTGTGGTACTTTACTGTGATTGAACCCATCATTATCTATGTTGGGGAATTTGAACTGTTTTACTCCCATCTCGTCATATCCAAAAACTTAACGCTATTCAAAGAATTTACCTTTTACAAATCATTTCTAGTGCTTCCCCAATTCACTTCTGTGTTAATAAAGGTTTTCTTAAATACCAAATCTGGAAACTTCGTAACCCTGAATTTAATAATATTATTGATTGTCATTCCGTCGAAAATTTTATTTCTCTCCACTCTGTGGAAGCTCGTAATAGAATTATTAATTTCAATCAATTGCAGAGGCATAATGAGGGGGAGGTGTACACCGACGGATCCAAAATTGAGACTGAGACCGGGTCCGTGGTGTGCATTTTTTATCGTGGGTCCCTTTATGGGACCTATTCTTTAAAATTAAAACCATACACAATACTGTTTTCCAAGCGTAGGTATCTCCAATCGGCTTCTCCGTCCTGTGAGTGGTTGCTAAAAATGTTAAAATTAATGTTTACACTGATGGTTTATCATTCATTCTTTTCCTTAGAAGCCCTAACAATAAATCTGTATCTTAATTTAATAAAGAATAAACTCTCTATGCACCACAACTTTTATAATATTTCTGGTATAAGGCTCATTATATAATAATTTTTTAATGATATTGTAGATCATTTTGCTAAATTCGCTACTACTAATGGTGTAAAGGTAAATGTTCCATCCTCGCTCTTACGTCATCAAAATCCTTCACAATAGGTTGTTTGAAGGCTGGGACAGTTGGTGGTCAAACTCTAATACTGGCTTAAGTGTCAAATCCTTCTTTCCCAAACCCAGTCTAGATATCAATCCCCATTTCAGTTACGTTACACAATTCTTAACAAACCAGGGCCCATTTGTTTCTTATTTGCATCGCTTCAAATTAAAAGCTACTCCCAATTTTCTTTTGTAGTTCTGTTAGGGACGCTGACCATTACGTGTTCGTATGTCCTTTGACTAAGGATTTCCATTTGGTCTCTCCATCAGAAAATACTAAAAACCCTGCTTCTAATCTGTCGTGAAAATCCTTCCATTCACTCTAAACTAAAATCATGTATAAAATTGCCTCTACAATCCGGGATCAAATTCCTTAGGTGGGATTAGATCGGTACTCTTTTGTGGTCACAAGCGGGGTTATTTTCTCCTGTCCTTCCCCTGCCCCTGCCCCCTCTTTTTTTCCCCTTCTTAATCTTTAAAACCTATTTGAATTTTTTTCACACAATATAAAGCAGCTTCCTGGTTTAACTCTTGGTTAACAATTTTAGTATACTTTGAGGTTTATTTCTTTTATGTTTGTTGTTAGCAAAAAAAGATATCTCCAATAAAATTTAACAGTTTTTCTCCTCCTCCCACTCTCCTCTCTTTATTTATGTATTTTTCACTGCTGCTTTCTTTTTTATGTTTCTTTTTAAGAGATGGGGAAGGAGATCTCAGATTTCAGTGCTGTGAATCATTTCCTTTTCATTAAACTGAAGGACCAATTAAGGGGAAAAAATATCAACAGAAGTGGTGACGCGGACTCAAAATTTAATTTCAAAGAAATTTTTTTAATATTATTATTATTTACGCTTTCTGTCTTTTGTCTGAGTGTGTGTTCTTTATGGTGCATTTATTTTGGATAATTTTATTATTTTTTTACGTTTTTGTAAGAAAGTTGGAATTATGTAAAATGTAAAGTTTGATCTTTTACAATAAAGACTGAACATCAAGGTAGTTGTTTCCCGAAGGATCGGATTGCAGCTCTAAACACTTTTAGGGTGCGCTCGGTTCCTTTAGGCATTCATAATCATCACCTCTGTTTCTTGTATTGTCTGTTTATATCCAACTTTAGTACGATATTCTTTTACACCATTTATTTTCTTGATATGTTTCTTAAAATTCTATTTCATTCCTCCTTAGCCTCGTAGGAAGCACAATTTTGTCTCATATTATTTATTTTATTTTGCTGTATTAAATATATATATATATATATATACAATATAAGTAGTAGCAGCAGGTCCCGGGGGAGTGAGTGTGGCACCTGTCCAATCACCCCCCCCTTCCCCAACAGAACCATCGTCCAATAGGAGGGTCCCCCCCCTTCCCTTCGCTATCGATAGGACGTAGAGGCCCTTATCACAGTGTAAGATGCACGTGGAAGCCCTTATCTTGTCAGAACAGGGAATGTGAGTCATTACGGAGTTGAGGGATATTCAGCTTCTGGAATAGGGAAGTCGAGTTGTACACGACTGCTTGAAATATTGGTTGTCGACATGACGTAGAGGTCCTTATCATAGTGTGTAAGATGCACGTGGTTCTTACGATAATCTGTGTTCAGTCTTGTCAGAACAGGGAATGATTTGAATATGCGTCAGTACTTGAGATATCAGCCATAAAATATTTCTATTTCTGCGAACATTTTTCTAAAATATTATGGATGGTCAGAGTTTTTTCAACGATTCAGTTTTTAAAGGGTTTTATTTCAAAATTTAATAAAAAGCCTTAAGTCACAAGTAAGTTCAAGTTTTTTTTTATTCTTTTCCCCCAAAGAAATGAATTATAGCCTTTTAAACACGAAAGTGAATTATACAAATAAAAGACATAAATATCAAGTTATGAATAATTTACTTTTTCAACAATTCTAGAGAAAATAATTATGAGAAAGTTAATGATGTGTAATGCATGCAGAAGGTCTAGTCAAAGCAGAATCTATTGTAGAAATTTAAAATCTCATGAACCTAAATCTATTAATTTTCTTATATCTTGCATTATGATCGCAATTTCTAAAGAAAATCATATTTCGAAACAGATACCTTATTGAATTTTTCATTTCCAAAATATATTTATTCACAGCTGTTTTAGTATATAGTTTTATATTATAAAGAGAGATATAACCAGCATTTTTATTCCCACATTTCATTATTTTAATTGTATATTATAGTTTTTAAAAGTGATTATTAAAAAAAAATTATTTTTATATGCGTGAGTTAGTGAATAGTATAAGAAAATTCATTCCTCTCCTTCAAGAGCACGTGTAGAAGGAAAAAAAATACGGAATTAACCACTCATAACAAATGCAGAATTCTTAACAATCGAAGCAGGGAAACATCAACATAGAAAATCGGAAAAAGGTGACTGTAAATTGATTTCTTAAGCTTCAAACTTTTTCATTACATTTTTTTCAAACTTAAGCTTCGAACGGAACCCTTAGAACTATGACGTGATTTCGAGGACCCATTCCCAGAATATTTCTTTAAATAATATTTAAAGTAGATCAGCAAGTAATAGGTACTTTACGAAAAAAATCCATTTTTAAAAAATTTGTATTGTTTATTAAAAATTAATATAATTTACTCACACATTAATAATATTATTTTATGATATTTCCAAATGTCACCTATACCATGCCTTAAATTTAGTACTAGGGATATGCATTTTTCCCCCTACACAAGCTGTAGAAGTCTAGCCCCTTGGAAGTTATATGCATTTTATATAATGATTTGATAATTCACTTTTATATTTATAGCCACTCACGTTGAGAAACGTTTTGCATTTAAATTCATTGTTCTGAATGGTATTAAAATGTTTATATCTGTGTGAAAAACTTCTGTGTATTTTGTATGAATTTGCAAACTAAAACTTAAGAGCTGTTCTTGCTTAAATTTAGATTTACCATTGAATCTGTCGATAAGTTGTTCCCTCTCCTTCACTATGCCCCCCCCCCAATTGTATAAAAATGTATTTTCCATTACAAAGCTATTGTTCTAAACATTTCGCTAACGAGTGTAAAATTATTCCATAGTAGACAAGATAATATTATAATAGGTGGTACATATAAAGAAAAAACGTTTTAATATTTTCTTATATTACAATAACATTTTAAAAATAGAGTTTATATTATGTGTTAGTAAAAATTTCAGTTTTTTGTGGGTGGGATGAGCTTCAGAAACTTGTGGTTTCACACACTTCACAGAAAAAACGTGATTTCATTTTGCATGTACTTTTATATTTTCCTTTTTTTTATTGTGACTCGTGGAACCCCAGGGCTCCATGGAACACAGTCTGAAGACCACTGTCTTAAGCGGACCCAATAGAAAACTGATCAATCAAGAGTTCATTAGAGATATTAAACATTTACTTATAGAATATATTCTTTCAATATGCTTTGTTGAAATTTCTTCAATTTTTTTGAAAAATTCTTCAGGGTTTTCGCTTTTTTATTAAATCAACTTATTTATGAGAGCACTTGTTTTCTTTCAGAACAGCACTTTTTTTTCCTATTTTATATAGGTGTAAAATAATTATAGGTATTTATTATTTTTTCTAAATAAGCTATGAGATGAAAAAATTATATTCAATGAAAGCTGAGAGGCTTCTATTTTGTATTTTAAGAAATTAAACCAACTTCAATGACAGCTGTAATTATAGTTTACATATTTTGAATATCGATTTAAAAATTTAAATAGAATTCGCGTACACTCAATGGACATAAGGTTTTTATGAGTTCTTTAATCCATAGTTTTCTTAAAACGTTAATAAGCGTTTTTTACGTATAAATAACAAAAACTCAGAATATAGTTTAAAAAATATTTTATTACTATTAAAAGTTAAATATAACATCAACAAGGAAATTTTATATTGCTGAGAAAGGAATGTTTAAGAAAATTTCTATTTCTCTTGCAAAACAAAATTAACGTTTTAATCAACGAAGGAATTAGATTTATTCAAAAAACATAGCCCCTTTTATAAAAATAGCAGCATAGATTTAGATGTGCTTGTAGATCACAGCTACAATAAAAAACTTGGTTAACTGCATTTGGATAATTTCAATACGTAAAACAAAAAAAAAAAAAAGCAAAGGGAAAAGATTTTTTTCTTCTCCAAATATCCTTATTATTAAGAAATTTTTTCTAATTATAGAACATCATACACATATGAATATAACATCGAATAGCACACCACATTTAAATCCATCATATGTGATACCAAGGAATGCATGTATCGTTGAATATTTTGTAGATAGAGTGCACAAATGAGAGAAATTTACATAGCTCTGAAAGAATGCTATATATCTTTAAACTTGTAGGGTATAAAAATTGATTTTTTTTTTCATTTGTCGTGTAAATGTTCTTTATACTTAATACACTTAAAACGGAATATAATATAATTTTTTTATACCAATCAAATAATTTTTACGAAGTTTGAGTTCCTTTTCTGTTTAGTAATAGTTATTGTTTATTAATTATTGTCTGTTTAATAATTACTATCGTGTAGACAGATAAAGTCGAAACTTTTTTTTTTACTATTATTAACAAGAAAAATAAAATTTAAGATACACCTCGCTGTCTAAATTTTTTAATTTTCCTATCTTCATACGAAAATAAAATCATTTTTTTTTGCGATTTGAAGAAAGTCAAAACTTTAAAACGTTCATGTAAAATGAAATTCGAGTCATGATTTACACAGCTAATCAAATTTATTTTGCAAAAATTTAGCAAGATTTTTGAAACACTTAAAATCTACTTATTTGATCATTTACTTATTCTCCAAAAAGTCTATACCTTTTGAAAATCAAATTCACAAAATGTTAAAAAACTTGGAGCATTAAATGTTTGCATTACTTTTTTTTAATGTCAAAATGTTGCTCTGATGTTGATAATTGTTGAATAAACTATAGTTTATTCCCATAAGATAGATTTAATTATAAATAATTGAGAATATTGTCCTGTTTTTCATGAAAAATTATGAAACATTTCTTACATTTAATAGTTAAAAGTTAAATAATACAGGAATAAAAAAAGTTTTATTATATAAACCAGTTAAAAAATGTCAGATTCTTTTTTCAATTAATTTCGCTTTGAAATTTGTAACGTGTTCTTCCGCCAACATACTTTACAGTTATTATTTGTATACGGTCAGATTAAGTTATATCAACTGGTATGCTCGCAGATATTCTTCTAATCTGTACACAATGCCTCTTGAGAACTGATTCATGAGTTGTTACAGAATTTCACACAATGAAGCTTTAATAAAATCTCGTTTGTCCCACGACTCGTCTAACGTTTTGTATGTGTTTGACTTGTCCGAATTTGGGGCTGCATCTCAATTGGTTAAGTAGTACAAATTTTTTCCCTTTAGCTTTTTTTTCTGCATATCCGGTAGTCATTTCTAGTGACTGATTAATAAAAGTTATTATTACTTGGTTGTAATCATTTCGAATATTGACTCAAATGACCCATGCTGCGTTTGGATTCCCATGTGACTCAAACAAAGCGCGAGATCTTTACCTCGAATAACAAGAGGACGAGGCCGTCCGACAAATCTAGAGTTTAATATACACAAGAATAATCTTTTATCTCGAAGGAATAAAAGTCATTTCGTTTATTTTTTTTATAAATATCAAAAGACGTTTGTAGCAAATTATACGAGGAAAATAAATACTAATTTTTTTAAAAATTAGTTCATAAACTTTAAAAGTAGAAGAGACAAAATTTTATACCAGGGTTATTAATCTGAATATTTTTTAAAAGTTAGTTTCCATAGTTTTTCTTTGATTTATCGAAAAGTGATTTTGGCTAAGGTGACTAAACTCTTTTAAAACAGATATTTTTATGGTTTTATTTATTTATCAATTACTATGGTATTTTTAATTGAAATAATAAGGCAAAAATTATAAATTTTCTTGTTTCAGTCCCCTTGTTGGATACTAAACAAACTTCGCAGTTTATTCGATTTTTTTCAATATTTTCCTAAATGCATTATCTGAAGTTTGCGAGTTTAATATTACATGTTACATTAGAAGCCTCGGTGCCCCAGTAATTCAAATAACAAATTTCGTACCAGAAAACTTATCCTATAAAAGTATTGACATCCTCTGCGTCAACCAAAGTTCGCTGTGTAAAACAAAGGAACCTCTGCAAACTAAACTGACATTACGCTAATGGAAATGTGGTGAGAGAGGTATATTAGTCATAAGATATTGTTTTTTTCACTTGATTAAGTTCAAAGTTACGTCTTGGATTGTAATCCAACAAGATAATTTTTATTTATGTTAGCTATTCTTAGAAATTGTTCATTTATTAATATGAACAGAAATGGATATTTAACAATAGTTCTTTCTAATGCTTGAAGAGGTTTCGAATGAAATTATTATGTGATATTTTCTCACACAGTTTGACTCGGAAGTAAATAAATACGGTCTAATGGTTGAAATTCAAGAATATTGGTCATTAGATAGTCATTTTTTTTTCTTCAAAAATATTGTTACATTTTTAATAATCGATAGTAAAAATAGAATGGAATAATACTGTGTAATAAAATGTATACTGAAGATAACTCGAAGCAAAAAAGAAAGCGTTTTCGAGTCTTTCAATATTGTCGAAAACATTCATGTTTCATATCGGGTTATTTTTGATGAATGGGGGTTTGAGATCGAAAAATGATATTGATTTCAAAATTATGGCATTTATTCTAATTAGCTTCATTAAAATTTCGGATTTTAATTCTTTTGGCACATTTTTAGCCTAAATGCTCTGTCTACAGAATCAAAAATAGGTGCTATGTTTCGTCCCTTTTTGGCACCAGGTGTACCATTATTTGTATAGCTTTAAGAAGTTTATCCGATGAAGGAATACTTTCAACAACGTAAAATTAAACATTCCATTTGTTGTTACGAGCGTAACCTATCTTTATAATTTTTGTGGATTTCAAAAGTATTTATTTTAGTTCAACGATTTTAAACGATGGGTACTATTTCACCGATTTCTTCTAATACAGCTAGAAAATAAATTTTCTTAACATTTTTAAACATTATTGATCATAAACAATGTTCAATGAAAAAATCAAACTCGCGTTTACTAGATAATCCATTAAGGCCTCTTTTTCTCAACGAAGAGTGGTAGCTGGACAACAAACTTTGAAATATTCTTATAATAACTACGAAAATTTCTCTTCCAATTTCCTACTTAAGAATAATATTTTTTTAAAAAATATTTTCGGAAGTTCTACTTTTCTTTCGTTCACTCGGTGAATGAGTGGAATTGGATTGTATAATATTAAAAGAAATAAATACAATATTTTATGGAAGAAAGTAAAATTTCACGGAAAAAAGTATGTATGAAATGCTTTCTTTAAAAAACAAAAACGCATCTAAAAAAATTTCAATTCAAAACTAAGAGCAAGTCACCGATTCGAACATGATTTCCGACTAAATTTGAGGAAAACCGAATAGCGTAGCACCCGAACCTGATGTTTCATTTAAGTTCACACTTCAGTTCAACGAGCCTAAATAAATTATCATTTCAAAAAACATATTGCTTAATTGATCCGTCTATTTTACAGTTAGAGAAAGTTCTGTTTATAATACAGAGATAAGACGATTACAAAAAAAAAGCCCAAAAGAAAAAAAACGACAGAAGATAAAACAGATTAGGTGACAAAAGCATTTCAGTTATCTTACACATATAAAATTGGGGAGATCAATTTTTTTTCCTGAATTTCAAAACTAACCTACTTGGAAAAGATGATCTACTGTATATAGATAAAGGAGGAAACAAAATTTAAAAAAAAAATTAATGTTGATGTTAAGTACGGAAAATTGGTGATGGAAGTTCAGATATTTCAGAGTTTTCTCTATGGGGAAAAAAAAAAAAAAAAACAGAAATTTTTGCCAAAGTGAAACAGCATTTTAGTACTTTTTAATATTGATTACAATGAGAGGACACATACTAAACAATTGCAAGAAATAATATATATATAAGGTACTATGACGTCGTCACAATGGAGAAAGCACATCTATTCATAAACGTATCTACAGCCGGGAAACACGTGGCTTTGGTGGTATTGTGTTGTATCAGACAGCTGGACCGTCAGCAATGGTGTGACTGGCGGACACTATGGGCCGGCATCGCTGCATTATTTTCTACTCATGGGCAGTGATTGTACGTCTTGAATGCTGGCGCCTCTGCAGGCGGCGGCGAGGTGTTTGAAGTGCCAGATGTCAGCCGGGCCCTTGTCGCCGGGAACCTTTGAGAGGGACCGGACTTTTGTCACATCTGCACGAATGGATGATGTGCAAGACCGTTGGTGCCGGGTGCAAAACCCTGAGGTCGGCCAATGGGGATTGATGAGGGGCGTGGTGTGAACCCGCCCCTAGAGTTTAAAAGAGTGGACTTCGGAAAGAGAAGGACTCCTGATAGACTCCCACGAGAGATTCCCGTAACTGAACCCTGCGGACGGAGGAAGGGACTCCGGACAGACTCCGACGATAGATTCCGAGAGAGAAGCCTGCTGACGAAGGAAGGAGCAAAGAGACTGCGGACAGACTCCGGATAGACTCCCACGAGAGATGCCCGAAACTGAACCCTGCAGACTCCGGACAGACTCCAACGAGAGATTCTAAAAAGAGAAGCATGTGGACGAAGGAAGAAGGGGAGGACCCCGATAGACTCCGAGGATTGACCTGCGAGACGTTAGGGACGGATATAGGAAGGAAGCACAAGGCGTGAGCCTCCGGATCCATACCGACGAGAGACTCCTGAGGCGGTACCCAACGGGTGACTGGAAAAAGAAGCAAGGAGCGGACCCCTAGGCAGACACCAATATGAAACAGAAATAGCTGGCTGTATCAAACGAACACTTGTAACGAATATTTTTTCTCTATCCAATGATCTTTTGAATGTTGTCGTCAAATAAACATTTGATTAGATCACAGTAATAAGGCATTCATTATTAATTAGCTTAGCGTACACCTTCAATGTAATTCCACGACTTTAAAGTAGACTAATTGCCTACTCCAGCATTTAATTTTAAGAAAATAAAATCTTTTTGTCGAATTAACAGAGCACGATAAAGCGGAAGACGAAAAACTGCTGGGATCGGACTGTGAAGTCAACGGTGCGGAAAAGAGAGCTGGGTAATGAAATCAGCCCATCAGTAGTCTCATCATTTTTTATTATTCATATTGTAGTAATAATTATTTTGAGTCTAAAATCACATAACCTATATTTAGCCTTTTTCTCTCCCCCCCCCTTTTAATTCACCCCGTGTGGCCATTTATTAATTGTTTTTAAATTATTTCTTCTCCTAATGTTTGTACCATAGAACATATTTTCCGCATAGGTAAGTTCCGATTGATAATCATATTTTTCTCCATATAATTACGATTCAGCTTAACGTATAATTATAGATTGATTATTTATTTGAGGTGCAATCTCAAGCAACACTGGGGGCAGATCTCAAAATTTTGAAATTAATGTGCAAATATTGAATATATATGGTTTATTATCATGCTTATTAAGCTCATAATTAATATCATTTTGCTGAAACTAAACTTTAAACGCTAGTTCTTACTAGAGCATGTTCTACAAATTTTAGCCAAGGCCATTCCAAAACTAATACATTTACTAGAAAGTATTAATTAGAAAACAAAACTAATTATAAGAAAAATGCATATTTTTATTTTAATAATAGTATGTTTTGACTAACCACAGAAGATTTACTTAAAATTTAGGAAATATTTTTAAAAACCTTATATATTTTTTAGGGGTAAGAAGGCCAAAAATATGAGTTCTACAATGAAAGTATTGTTAATAAAGAAGCTTCTTTTTTGGCATGATTTTAAATATTTTCCTTGTTAAAAAAGATCACACATTATATGTTTTTTTTTTCTTTCTTTTTTAACTTACTGCTTCATTATTTGAAAATCAAAAACAAAGTGACTATAAAACCTAGAACTTATGGACAAGGAAGTTTTGCTTTTTGTAAATCGAATGAAATAGTTATTGTCTATTTCGAATAGTTGAGCCAGAGGAAAAATTAAATATGTTTTTTAAACAAACCTCCACACACATATGTTAAAACTTGCAAAGGATTAAAGCAAAAAAAAAAATTATGTGGCAAATTAAATATTTTAATAGCCGAAATTTTTAAGAATTAAAAAAAATAAATATTCAAAAATACACACTCAAAAATGTATTTCTTATGATGTATTTAAATAACATTTGCATGATAGTGACACACACACACACACACAAGTACACTTCCTTACTTTCTACTTTTTAATTTAAATTAGTTGTGGACTAAAAACACCTCCATTACCCTTAAAAAACAGTTTTTTTATCAAACTGAAGGATAAATTTTCTACTAAATAAATATTAGTCAAACGTTTTTTACATAGTGTTGCAAAACATACTCAAAGTTTTAAATAAAACAAAAACCAAATTTCAAGTTCATGAAAGTATGTAACAATTTATTATGCACTCAAGAAGTTGTTTTGTGTTTCAGTTTTTTAAGGAAATAATTTTAATGTATTATCTTGCATTTTTCTTTTTGATCACATTTGTTTGATTCCACCACCCTCATTCCTTTTCATTAAAAATTTCATCCAAGTGGTCACTTCTGCACAAATTTTACTTTGTCTTTTCATTTTATTTCCTTTTTTTTCGTATAAAATCTGGCATCGGTATGACTTAAAACTAGTTGAAAAAGTGTTTCTCAAACCGAAAGTCCAAGAAAATGTAAAAAACACATTTAGTGTGAAAATTATTTATTATGTTTATATAATGTGAATTACATAGAAAATATTTCATCATAAACTAAATACATGTTGACCATCGAAATAATAGAGAAAATTAGAAAGAAGTTTTTACTTAAAGTAGCGATTAAGTCAAAGTAACCGTGACAGTGACACAAAACGACGAATAGAATCTTGAGAATGTGCATAATGACCTTCATATTACTTAAATTATATGATGGAACACGTTAAAAAAGTGATGAAATTAATATATTTGGTGACGGACAACACACAACGAAGGTTTTACGTATTCTATTATTTCAAACACCTTATTTCAGAATTATGCATTACTGAATTTCAGATCAATCTCAGCAAATGAAATATTTAAGCGCTAAAATTGATTCCTTCTTTTAATATAAAATACCTGCACTATAAAAGAAAAACCTTCTGAAGACACAATATACAAATTTTTATGTAAAATTTTGTCCATTGTCCTTGACGAAGGGTAATATGTAGCTTCCCTTTAGCGGAAAACCGCTCGGATTGAAGATGGACAAAAACCTCATTGTACGCCTGCAGGCGTTAGAACATAATGGAACGCCTTCACGCCTTGAGTAGCAATGACAGGAGAATACTCTCCCTACGTGCTTCACCCATTCCACCCAGGTGCACCCTCTCGCCGACTTCTAGGCTGACTGCGGGACGTGGGGATATTTGAGACGAATAAAGTTCCACAATTAGTGAAATGATTTTTCCTCCATGTTCCTATTCCCTCTCTGCTAGCCCTTCTCATCCTCTTGCTTCTTTGGGTGTCTCTTGGAGGCATTTGATGACTGAGCAGGAGAGGATTTTTGAACTACTTGAGCGACGAGGTCTTTTGGACCTGGTGTAGGTTTTCCAACACTAGGGTGATAAGAAACAGCAACATGTGAAATTTGTGAGAATTTCGTATATAAATGTGATAAACATTTTATTTTTCGTTTTTTCAAACTATTGTTTTGCACAAAGGTTTGTAAAATGTTTTGATTATTGGCATCGCATACTGATGCCACATGAGGGTTACTGGGGACGAACCTCGCAATTTTGCACCACAGTGAAGAGAGGAGGGAAGCTTCTGAGCTGTGTGAGTGTCTGTGTGACAAACCTCTCTCTAAACTCCTACACCTCGCCAGACTTATCATGTGTTAAATGATCTATGAGACTGTTTAGTCGCGCTGGGGCTCGAGGCTATTACTCGACAATATACTTCGAGAAACTTAGAGTAATTTTAAACACTTTGGATAGCAAAAATTAAAACCAGAATATCTCTTATTTAAAAAAAAATATTTTTAATAAAAATATCTTTTTTAAAGAATAAGTTTTTCTTGTGAAAACAACAAACTAATTTTTTTTAATTGAAATTTTGGAGAAAATTTGAATTTAAAAAGAAATAAGAGTACTGCTGCTTTGCTTGCAATAAAAACTCACTACTAAAAGGTTAATTACAAAAAAGAAAATGCTTGTAAATCTAGACCTTAACAACAAACATAGAAATAACATTTTAATTTAGTGGAACCTTTCAACATTGTTTTATTTCTAAACTTGATTTTAATATACGTTGTATTCTGAAGCTGTGTTCAATAGCTATCGGCGACGAAAAAAGTTATTTTAGACACAGTCAAGGGACGAGGACGTCGCCTGAAATGACACTGCCTTCTTCAAACTTTCACGCAATGTCCACGGAAAGACTTAGTCTCGTCAGATTTGACGTGCATTGGGAGGGCTCATTAGCAGAACTTACCCCATCTATACATGTCAAGATTGACATATGGAAGGTCAGCTGATCAAATGGGAAATTTTGTCTCTATAAAAGGCACTGGTGGTTTGCCCCTTACGTGGGGGCCTACCCGTGCGAATTGTCTTGGAGAATATCTTTGAAGTCACACTCCCTATCTTCTTTTTCGACTTACAGACGACTGTCAGCCCAATCAATCCAAAAGGAGGAAACTACGAGTTATAGTCCCTTTGTGTTGGGTTCCCATCTCCTAATGACATAGCAAATTTTAATAGAAAGATTTGGCGCCAAGGATAAGTCACAGATGCAGACTCGGTGAAAATATGACAGGACGAGTTACAACGGGTCTACACGTGAAACTGTACTAATCCTCTTGGGGTAAATTTATTTCTTTTTAACTGCTGTCCTCTATTGAAAACTTTCTCCCGAAGAATAAGACCCGATTTATTTAAAGGAATTGTTCTATTTAAAGTATTGACGTGAAGTATATACGTGAAGTTAGTTGAGAGTAGTTTGGAGCTAGTCAGGAGTTAGATGACGAGTGATTTCTGTATAATTGAATAGTGCTAATTGACGATTAAGTCATACGATAGAGATCAATAATAAAGACCGGAGGTCGTACAACTAGCAACAGAATTACGGTGAATAAGACCGTATACGTCGAAAGGGTTCTAAGAGTAAGTGAGTTAGATTTTACTCGAATATTACGAATCTTTTTTGTTGTGTGATTGCTCTCTACCTTTGCATTTCCTACCCTCAGTTGTCTTCCATTTAAGTTAGAGAAATAATAAATTGTGTAATTTGAACTGATTATAGCTGATCTTTAATCGAACTCACAAACACTGTGTGAGCAGGGTTATTGCAGAGTTACAGTCTTCAGATGTTGGACACAAGCCCGTGTCGGAGGAGAAATCAAAGGTGACGGACAATTGTTCACACGCAGCAGTGAAGTGGGAAAGAGATCGAGGGCAAATGTGCAAATGTGTGGCTCATGCCAATGAGAGGTGGAGAGGGGCATGAAAGTGACATGCCCCTGGAGTTTAAAGGGGTTGATTCAAAATTGGAGATGGACTTTTGGTCGCATTGATCTCCATGGAATGACCTTTTTGGCTCTTTGTGTTAGCGGGGGCAACCACCCTCAGGATCTTTCATCGCCTTCTGGATCTCCATGAATTGACGAAATCTCCGCTCTGCACATTTGGAGTTTGCGGACGCTCAAGGACCGAGGGATGAATTTTGATAAAAAAAAAAAAGAAAGAACTGTGGCGATTATTGACCTATGAAGTTTGAGACAGCGGCGCAACGGCTGGGCATACCTGAAATGAACAAGGATTTTTCCACAGCATAAGGCTGTATTCTGTAACAGTTTAGTGTTGAAAATTACAGTTAGTAATTATTTAATCCAGAAATAAAATTTATTTTGACAATTAGTTCTGTGACCCGTTAACGCTACTCTGTCACGACATTACAGCATCTACACGAAGAGTCTTTTCAATGTCACGAGGAGCCAAATCTGAAACACCGACCATGAGTCCGTGACTATGACTACTTTGCTACCGTGGCTGCCATTTTTTCAGAAACACAATCGAAAAAATCCATTTTAATGGTTTCGTTACTTTTTTCTTTATCTATATATATAAAGGAGCAAAGCGACTCACTGACTGACTGACTGACTAATCACGATATCTCCGAAACTATTCAACCTGCAGACTTGAAATTTTGTAGACATGTTCCTTTCCTGGAGTAGAGATCAGCTAAGAACGGATTTTGCAAAATTTGAAACGCAAGGGGCGTTAAAAATAATCGTTTCCATTTTTAAACTACTTGACATACAATCTTGGAATTTGGTAAAAAGATTCTTTTCATAGAGTAGAGATCTGCTACAAAATGAGTTTGGTGAAAATCGGCCCCCAAGTGGCGTTGTGGGGGCTTAAGGGGCGTTTCAGATAATTATTTCCTTTTTAAAACTATTGGACGTACAGTCTTTAAATTTGATAAGTATATTCCTTTCATAGAGTAGAGATCATCTACAAAATGGGTTTTATGAAAATAGCCTCCCCCAAGTGGCGTTGCGGTGGATTAAGGGGCGTAAGAGATAAATATTTCCATTTTGAACCATCATATCTACCTGCTTGAAAATTGGTAGGCATGTTTCTTTCATGGAGTAAATATCCGCTACAGAAGGGGTTTTGGAAAAATTGACCCCAAGGGGTGTTGCGGGGGGTTAAGGGGAGATATAAATAATTATTCCGATTTTTAAACTATTAGACGCACAGTCTTGAAATATGGTAAGAAGATTCCTCTCATAGGATAGAGATACGCTATACAAAATGCATTTCGTGAAACTCGACCCCCAAGTGGCGTTGGGGGGAGTTTAGGGGTATTATAGATAATTATTTCCATTTTTAAACTATTTGACGTACTTTCTTTAAATTTGATAAATAAATTCCTTTCATAGAGTAGAGATCAGCTAAAAAATGGGTTTTGTGAAAATAGCCCCACAAGTGGCGTTGCGGGGGATTAAGGTGCGTAATAGATAAATATTTTCCTTTTTAATTTATTAGACTCACAGTCTTCAAATTTGGTAAGCAGATTCCTTTCATACAGTACATTTCCTAAAGTGGGTTTTGTGGCGTTGCGGGAGCTAAGGGGGCGTTATAGATAATTAGACACACAGTCTTGGAATTTGGTAAAAAGATTTCTTTCGCAGAGTAGAGAACCGCTACAAAATGGGTTTCGCGAAAATCAACCCTCAAGCTCCTTTTCGGGAAATTAAGTGGCGTAATGGATAAAAATATTTCCATTTTTAAACTATTATACCTGCCTGCTTGAAAATTGGTGGGCATGTTCCTTTCATGGAACAGAGTTCCATTAAAACGAAATATTAAAACGAAAATTTACCCCTAAGGAGGGTTGCAAGGGGTCACGGGGAGTTATAGAAACAAATTCCCGTTTTTGAATTGTTAGACCCACATACTTGAAATCGGTTAAGCATTTTTCTTTTGTTGCATAGGGATCTACTAAGAATGTATTTTTGGGAATACCTCTCTCCTGAAGGAGCAGGGGGTTACTGGTGTATATTGACACACAAAAAAGAATTCCTTTTTTTGAACTACAAGGACTATAATAGTGGAATTTGGTTTGCATTTTCCTTTTGTTAAATTGAAATCCGATAAGAACAGTTATATTGGAGAACGACTCTCAACGGAATTACATAGGGTATTGATAATAAAAACTTCGTTTTTACTCTATTAGACTTAGGCTTAAAATTTGTCTTGCATGCTTATTTTACGGAGTAGAGATCCACCAAAAATTAGTTATGCGGAAATCCACTTGGTTATAGGTTTACGAAAGTTTAAATATCATCCTATACTTCAACTTTTAAAAAATACAAATTAGAAGTCCTGTCATTTTTTATACCAAGAGTCGAGAGTTACAGGTATACTTATATTTTTCAATATAATCGAATTCTTAATACTAGGGCTTAGATATCAATAATTTATACATATATATATATATATGTATATGTATATATATATATATATTTATAAAACGTCCTGAAATACCCAGCGAAGCGGGCGGGTAACTGCTAGTTACTATATAAATGCATTATGGAAAAAATGAATTATTTCCTATTTTTTCTCAATACTCTCTTATTTGTTATTGAAATCAAGAACTCTCTCCGCAGACAGGCTACGATCAGGAATATCATCAAAATATATCCTTGTAGTTTTATCGAAGTTTTGAATGGCTATTTACTAGTCTCCTCTCCGTATTCTTAAATGAAATGACATTTTGTGTGTGTGTGTTTGTCTATAAGATTTTTTTTTACTATTAAAATGCTCTCTAAGAAACTCCCCTCCCTCTTTCTTTTCAGCTAATATTTTACGGACAAAAAGATTAAAAAATGAGTAACCTTTAAAAAGAAGGATTTTATTTTCAACAGAATAGAGTGGGTCAAGAGGTTAAAGGCGCGAACTCATTACCGGCATTGAGGATTCCCGAGTTCAAGTCTCAGAACGACTCGCTGTGCAGAGAGAGAGTGATGTGCATTAAATCTGTCGAGGCTCATAGCATTCACATTCACGAGGTGTAATTATCTCGAGTGGGAGTGCCAGCTGCGGTGCGTCCGCCACACTTGAACAGGGTGAAATATTACGAGGTCTGCACCCTGACAATAGCCCTTGTATTGCGACGTATAGGCGACGTAAATAAAAATGAAATCAGTACAGGAAAGTAGAAAACGGTTGCATTTCGGCTGTTCTTTAAAAGGGACTGCATAGCCCCTTCACTCACACAAAAGGTATTGAGAGGAACCCCCATTTTCGCTTCTCTTTCATGTTCTGGGCAGTAATTGCTATCCTGAATGGGCTTTTCAAAAAATTGGCGATGCAGCGATCGGTCGCGTAAATTTCTAAGAGCAAATCAAATGTCGGGGCATATCAAATGCATAACAAAGAGTTCTTGAATGGAAGAATGAGAGGGATTTCAGGGTTAGATAAAATATTAACAAAAACTTTACTAAAAAATTTGAGCAAGCGACAAAAAAAAACTTCCTTTTGTATTCATATAACCTTGTTTACTCGTTTCAAAATATTTTACCCACAAAGCATGCCAACCAACCTGATATCGGTTAAAGGAAGTCTTGAGTGTGAGTAAATTTAATTTTCTCAGTCATTGCAGTCTGTAGGTAGGAGAGGTACCAATCTGAAGGACGTGTTTTGCTTCTTTGCACCTTTCTAAATTGAACTATATATATATATATATATATATATATATATATATATATATATATATATATATATATATATATATATATATTATTAACTGATTTTTCCCCTCCATTTATTTTAATTGCTTCCTTTCTAGAGAAGACTTCTGAAATAGAAAATATTTACAATTTTATTTGATAAAAGGACTCAGTTATTAAGTGCAGCAATGTATTTGAATTTTAAAAAAACGCCATGTGCTACATAGTTTCTATTAGGATATTAAAGACTTTGAATTTTGTGCAACATAATATATTTAATAAGCATAGAAACTTGAAAAAACGTAACGATTTTCAAAAGTGTCCACAATTTTGGCCTATACTGTATATATTATGGTATATATCACATTTTACTAAAAATAAATTGAACTTTTATTTAGCACGAAATATTTATTGAACTCTTTTTTTGTATCAATCTTTCTAATTATGTATATAAAGTTTTCAAAATTTAATTAATGCATATATAATTTCTATTTTATTCTAATTTATCTACACTATTAAATTCGAAATTAACAATATCCAGGCTATCTTCTGACTTAACTTCTGAAAAGTATCAAAATATAAGATTTAATCTTCAGAATCCATTATGATAACTGAAATTACTAAATTTTAATTTGTTAAAAGTATGTTAATTAAAAAGACCAAAATGAACGATCAACCTTCCCTGTAGTGACATCCATCAAGCAGACTCCGAAGGATAGCGGATGAAAATTTTTGTTAATTCATTCGTTTTTAAAAGTATCATCTTTCCCTCCGTACTTAAGTCAAACAAAAAAATAATTTTAGAATCGAATAGACAGTTTACTTTACCAGTCCTAGTTTTCTTAAAAATGAAAAAATTCGATTTTGAGACTCTTTCGGAGAAGGAATATTTCAACCACCCTGTGTCTTTCTCTTTTTGGAGATCGACGGAGTTTACGTTCATACAAAGTGCTTTCTTACATTTTTTAAAAAATTATTCAAAATTCCATTTTGTTAAGAAAATAAACTCTTATTTTTTACAACTCTGTGTTTTCTCAGAATAATCGCCAGAAACTTTTTTTTCTTGTGTATTACTGCGTAATTAATGTTTGTACTGAAAAGTTTAACTTAAAAATTAGGAATTAAAATTCTTTTTGTGTGTTTTCATCTAATATATTTTTTTGAGGTTTTAACAGCACACATTCTCTTACATATTTTTTTCTCTTTTTCAGATAAAATTTAAAGTAGTTCGGTATCCACCTTCAAAGTTTGGAAGCTCCTACTTCACAATTTCATCATTAAAAAAAAAAAAAAAACTAGGGTGGGTTCCCTTTTATCTGCCTAAATGAGGACCAACACATTATACAACTTATACCACTGTTCCTACTAATTACTCAAATTGTAGAACTGTAATTTGCATGTATTATGTAGTTCTATTTTTTTAAATGTATTGTAAGCAGGAAAAAATAAAATTCAAATTTTCCTCTTATTATTTTATAATTCATACTTCAATTTAGTGCTCCTTCAAAAGCATTGTTCTAATCACCTTTTTCTCTAACTTGCACTGAGATTTTATTATGAAGATTGGTGGATTTTTCCTTCAATTTTCTGATACTTATTTTTGATGTAATATTGTTTTAATCTTTGAGCTTGAAGTAGTTGATTGGACTGAAAATTGTGTATGATTGCCAATTTATTTAACCATAATATTGAACAGGACTTACTACCTTTTTATCTCGTGTGTGAGATAAATAAATAAGTTTATTACATCGTCAAGCAATGTTTTTTTATATATAGAGAGAGAAAAGCTGTCTCGTGATTTCTGCAAATCTGAGCTGCTGGATTTTAGGAATAAATAACCAGTGATATACATAAAAAAATAAAAGAAGGGGAGGAGATTTATTTCCATCAATAAAAATAAGTTTTTGTGTAGGTTGTCTAAACGAAACCTGTCAGTGATAATACTATGAATTGGGAGTAAAAGTGAAATTTATAAATTTGAATTCAACTGTTAATAATTTCAGAATTTCAAACAGTAAACATCCAAACCCTTCCCTATTAGTCTGGCTGCTTTATATAAATTTGAAACAAAGATTAAAAAAATCCTAAAAACATCACGGATTTATTTGCGCGTCTGTTTTCTTTCAATAATTTTTTTGAGGCTTTCTTTGTGAGATTTTTTTTTACATTTTTTAAAAGGCTAAGAGTTACCATGATTTAAAAAAAAATAATTTTAAGAACTATCCTTCTGTGAAAATGTTTTTTGTATGAATGGTAAATATACAAAGCCTAATATTTTCAATATAATAAAATAGTATGAGGTTTATATATAAAGTTTATTATTTCTCTAAAAAAATTTATATATCTTTCCTTTTGTTTCATAAAGTCTTTGGTAAATATCACTACAGATATTTCGAAAAAATTAGAGTTGATTGCAAATCAAATTACAAAAAAGGAATATCATTTTGCTATTTCTGGAACAAAACTAATCAATAATGGGCTCTGTTAGAATTTATTTACTGAATCAATAATATGAAGACCACTATTTACTCAACCTTTGGAGATGATAATTAATTGTTTTTCAAATATTTTAAAACTGTAGTAATTTTCCAAAAAAAATTACTCTGAAATAATTTGTAAGCAATAATATTGGAAAAAAACTTTTTTTATTTCGTGTGATTAATATATTCATTATAGCTTTAGAATATTATGAAAAAAAATGATAAAGAAATAGAAAAAGAAGAAATCGATACACCATATTACTTTAAATACAAATAACTGAAAAATATAGTATCAGTAATAATTGTACAAAAAAAATCTCTCTCTAAACATAGTAGAAAGTTAAAAGGGGAGAGAGTTCTATAAAATATATGGTTTTTTATGTAACACTTCAAATATGTTAAATGAGGAATATCTTTAAAGATATTTGCAATATAATTCTATATTATTGTTTTCAAGATATCTTAGCTTGATACGTTGTGTTCAAAAACCAAAACTCTATCTTTTCATAATACAAGTCAGTGCAGCGCTTCCTACCTCTTTTTCTCTCTCTCATTCTCACGTTCAAAGGTACCAAACGCTCAATAATACACCACCGACAGTAGCCAGCTCAATGAAATATTCATTCAAAATTGGACATTCATAAAAAAAATCAAACAGTTATTACTCTACAAATTAAACAAATTATAAAAAAATAATTAACATATCAAAAACATATATATCCATCTAAAAATCCTACTGAAATCGATTTAAAAAAAAAACTAAGGAACCGACAAACGAAAGTAGCTTAATCTCTTTCAATAAAGTGAGTGGGGCAGGGCAACGAAGCAAGAGGAGCGGCAGTGTATTGAACAACAAAATCGATGCTTCAGCAACCGGTGGTTGGCAGGGAGGGGAGGAATGTCACCTTCTCATTCAGAGAGGTCTGGAGGAGGACGTGGAGGAGCAAATCGTAGAATGAGGGTTGAACACAACTAGATTCATTTTTAAGCGATGGTTTTCGGTTTTTTTATGAAGTTTCACGGATGAAGGCATAAAACATTTCCTCTAATTTGGCGATGACTGAGTGGCGGGAGGATTTGGCGTCGTGATAAGAAACAGGGACTTTGGTAATTACTCGGGATTTTTTTTTCTTGAGAATAATTGATTTTGTTAATATGGTTATTTACGGTAGGAGCCTGAAACAGAATGAAGAAATAGCTTATAAAATAGTAATTTATAAGAAATATGTGGTGGAAAAATTCTAATTTATTTTCTATAAGTTTGAAGATCGCGATAAAAATTATGAAAGGAGATTTTAAACAAGAAAAACTAGATTCAAAAGATAAAAAGAAAAAAAAAAGATTAAATGAAAGCAAACAAGTATAATTTTTTCTCTCACAAAATACTTTTTTAAAAGAAAATTCAATAAGCGTTATTTTTTCAAACAATCTACATATATATATATATATATATATATAAATGACGTGGCCGGTAGAGGGAATTCCTTAATATTACATCTATTTTTTTTATGATTGTTGGTGTTTTATATTTGTTGATATTAACGAGGCAGTTTTTAATTGCTGGAAATATATTTATGCACATCTTGAAACACATAAGCATACACATATTAAACAGAGAACAGAGAAACGACACAACACACAAACCAAGCTGCAGCCGATTACATGACGAAACACAAAGACAAAAAAGAGCGGATCTCCAGAAATCTCAGCATTTATAGAAAGTGGGAAGTCATATGATTTATATAGGTGGGTGGAGAGATGTAGTTAATTAAAAAGGTTGCCGTCAGGCAGCTAGCTAGTTTGTTATTAAAACGTGGCTCCTGAAGGGATGGACCATACATAATTAAGAGTTATTAAAGATTAAATTACATGGAATTATTACACACACACACACATATATATATATATATATATATACGAAGGCTGTTCAGAAAGTATCGATACTGAATTTATTCTATTTATTCCAGAAAACCCTTAGCGGAGGGACTGTGCGCATCATGCGCGTGCATATTTCACCTTGTCTCACAAAATTCGGCAGGTCTGTACAGCGCGCCGTTCAGTCACACTGACTTCTTTCACGTGGAGTGTTTGCGTGCGTTCGTCGAAAAAAGAAAATGTGTGAAAACAGGGATCAGCGAATCTGTATCAAGTTTTGCTTTAAGCTCGGTAAAACGGGCACCGAAACCTACGAGATGATGAAAACAGCATTTGGAAATGAGGCGATGAGTCGTGCTCGGGTTTTCGAGTGGTTCCGGCGATTCAAGGAGGGTCGTCAATCAGTGAACAGTGATCCCCGTTCTGGACGCCCATCCACCTCTCGCAATGAGGACAAGATTGCACAAGTGAAGGCTGTGGTGGGCTCTGATCGTCGTTTAACAGTCCGAGAAATTGCACAGGAGTGTCACATTTCCGTAGGATCATGTGATGAAATTTTAAGGAAGGACTTGAACATGCGCCGAGTGTCTGCAAAGTTTGTGCCGCGTCTCCTCACTGAGGATCAGCAATTCCAACGACTGTTCCAATTCCATTTTTTCCTCTTTCCCAAGATTCAAGAACACCTTAAAAGGACACCGGTTTCAGGACATTGAAGGCGTAAAACAGAATTCGACACCGCAGTTTCAGACCATCCCAAAGTCTGAGATCCAGAAATGTTTCGAGGACTGGAAACATCGTTGGGCCAAGTGTGTTACTGCCAATGGAGCATATTTCGAAGGAGATTGACTCAAAACCTGTTTATGTATGTATGTTTTTGCATAATAAATTCAGTCTCGATACTTTTTGAACAGCCCTCGTATATCGACTAGTTTTAGAAACTATTTTTTCAATAATTGATTTTCAGACGTACTTTATTGTTTTAGAGAACATAAATGGGTTTAAAAAGTCATAGTTTTTAAATAAATAATATGTATCTACGTTGAAAAAAAATTGTAAAATTTTAGCATAATTTTCAGTGTTTAGAAAAAACAGAAGTAAAGTTGCTTCGGACATGATGTAGTTTTAACTTCATTGATATACTTCTTGATCCATCTTAAGTGTCACAAGCCACAAGATAAAAAATATCTTAAGAAATGTATATTATAAGCATTCACAAATTTGAAATTAATTATTTATTGTCAAATTTGTGATCTAAGCTAAGAAGGGCTGTAAAATATGGCTAAATGTAACAAGATAGTTACATTTACCATATTTTACAGCTCTTTTTAGCTTAGAACGCAAATTTGACAATAGATAATTAAATCTGCAGTTTGCTACTCTCTAAAGGGTTTATTGTATAAATGTTCTGAACTTCATTCAAATTTATTGAATAGTTTTGAAGAGATATCCCATTTCTCGAATACAAATTATCGTGACAGTCTTATTCTTCAAAAAGCGAATTTAAAAAATATTTTTATCTGTCATATATATATATATATATATATATGGAAAAAATTTATATAAAAAATAGAACATAACAGGAAAAAAAAATTAAGATCAAATCTAATGAAATACAAATAAGAACCTAACGAGTCAAAATGCAATTTCGGACTTAGGACCAAATAAGTGGGGTTAAACTAGTTTGAAGGCGCCAACCTTCCCCCTTTGCAACTCGGTAGGAAAGACCAAAATAAAATAAATAGAAATTTAAAGTATACAAAATCCAAAATATAAAAAATCTAAAGTATAAAAAATCTCATAGAAATATGAAAGAACAACCGACTACTATTAAGCAAAAATTCTCCCAAAATGTTTAAGCAGAAAAATATCAAAAGAATTACCCAGTAAAAGGATTCTTCCAAAAAGATTTTAAAACTTCTGCTCACAAAGCTTACTCCAGGAGATCCAACACTCTTGAAACCGATGGAAAGCTTATATATGTTGTGATAAAAATCTAAATTGCACTTAAACGCATCCTTTATACCAGCTTGTAAGGAAGACGCCAAGAAATATTACATTCAAATTTAGTAGGCTATAACTTGGTTGGTTGTCACAAATGTAGAAAATTGGTTGGTTGTCAAAATGTAGAAATTTGGTTTGGTTGCTAAAAATGTAGAAATTTTTCACATTATAGGATTTTTAAGAAGGGTGTTTAAAAAATAAACTGTGTGAAGAGTGTTAAAGCAGAATCTTCACCGCAAAACCACTAAAATGCTGACTTTGAAATCCTATTGTTGTATGGTGGTTTTGAAATCAGAACTAGCAAGACGATTAATGTATTTGTGATGAATATATGTTCTTAAGAAGTTAAAAGGATAGTCATGATCTAAGCAGCATTGGAAGAATTTCTTGATATTATTAAATTTATCTACTTTGTTGGTAGTTAAGTTATCATTCCTAAGTAAAAAATTCAAAACAATATTTCTGTAAATTAAAAGGTGCAAATTGCTGTTCCATACAGGAATTTTAATTACATATATATATATATATATATATATATATAAAATAAATATTACAAAAACAATTTGAGATTTTCCAGTCTTGTATGTTATTCCTTCTTCTTTCTGAGTATATAAATTTCTATTTTTATTGCTAATCGTTCTAGCACCCTAATACCTAAGAAATACCTTTTCACACACAACCCAGCCGGATACCTAAAAGATAGAGTTATATGATTATCATCTATAGCTGGTTGCTTGTACATTCTCTGCGTCTCTTTGAAGAAAACCCATCACATTAAGATAGTGCTTGTAAACTTGGATTTCTTTCAAAGAATTTTTAATGAGAAATATATTGAGTTTTTGTATGTTTTAAGTGGATACAATACTTGATACAAAAATCAAATAATACTTTATTGAAAGTTTATAGCTATAAAAAATTTCAAACAAAATTTGTATTTAGAAAATGAAAGTTTCTTTAATTTATTAATGTAACTGAGTGGAGAAAATGCCTTGTGCTTAAAATTGATAAGAGAGAGGGAAAATCTCAAACAGAAAATAACAGCTTTTTTATTTGCAAGTTAAATAATGTTTGTTAATTCACTTTATCGGGGTGTGAAAACAAATCACTGATTTTTTGCACCTACCTTTTGGAAATTCTAATACACGCAACTACTCAAAAAATATCCAGGATTAGAAGTTATACCCTTTTCTTTCAACAGCTCCACGTAAAGTAAAAAAAAAGAACTCTTACGAGTCAGGATACAAAAAAAATCAGACATCCATTATTTAGTACTTAAAAACTTCCAATTAACCAGTGTGTAATAATTTGCTAATAGTATTTTTAGCTGCCTAAAAAGAAAAATGCAAATGCATATATATATATATATATATATATATTAATTCTCTTTAATCTCATCTTTAATACTTTTTAATTATTGATGGTCCATTCCTCCAGGACCCACATTTAAATATTTAACTAACTTACTCCCATGCCAGGCATTTAATGGTAATTGAATCTTAGAAATAAACAGCTTGCATCTTTTAAAAGTAATATTGCCTCAGATACTCTCGAGCGATATCTTTCCACCAATCATAGCCTCCGTAAGAAGTCATGCGGGATTGGCCACCTCATATTAATAACGAGAGTTCTTTGCATCTTACGCCTTGTCTTTTTGTCTCCATGATGTCTTAATCAGCTGTAATTAGTGTATGTGTTATTTGTGTCTTCGTGTATGGTTTTTATAAAGTAAAAACTCAAAATGCTGTACAGTAACTACTATACGTGTGTGCCTATTGATAAAAGTTGGATGTTAGTTAAGAAGACGTTTCTTTGAATGGAATAATACTCATCACTAAACAACTACAGCATGGAATATGTATAATACCTCTCTCCGCAGGGTTGGCACTTGTAATATAACTTCGAATAATTTATAAAACGTTAATTATTTAAAAAAAACGCATCTTACTATTCGTGAAACTATCTATTCTTACTTCCTTAATTCTATTATGCAGGGGTAGGCAACTTGTTTTCTAGTGGGCTGCATTGTGGGAGCAGATGAAACCGGAGGGCCGCAACTTATTCAAAGGTTTACATTTATCAAAAATAATAAAAATGAGTTAAATAAAACAGTCTCAGTTTTATCCAATTTATTTATTGTTCCAACTTCGAATTGTTTATAGCTGCACACAATCATATTTAATTTTAGAGAATCAGTTTAATGTGACAAATGCAACCCACATATAATACTTTTCTACATTTTTTTTTTAATCAAGTGATTGCTTGTTTAATTTCACATCACGGCCTTGAAGTTTAAGACAGGCCACTTGCATTTATATTTACTCTTATTGATCTTCATGAATGAAAAACATTCCTCAAAAATATATGTCGACTGTAGTGTCGGCTCATTGGATGAACAATAGGGCTTGTAGTCCCGAGATCCTGGAGGTTTTTTCCAATCCCGGGATTTCATTTTTGTCTGAATTATATTTTGAATTTTTTTTCAAAGTATTGTGAATCTGGTATTGCTTTTAATATGTGTATCTTGTTTACTTATTTTGTACTGTATACTTTTAATGTCAGTTTTCTTATGTGTTAAACTTTGAAGGGTTCAAGGCGGGTGTGTATGTTAAGGCGATATGGTACCATTTTCACAATTTTTGTTTTTGTTTTTAATATTTGATATTTAGTTTTAATTGTATTTCATAAAGGTTAATATTTAATAATAATTACATACAAAAAATTTTAATTTGTTGCAAAATGTTTGTAAAATTTAAATTTTTTTAACTTTTTTAAGCATTTTTTAAATCTTTAAGGCTTTTTTAAATATCTCTCTTTTCTTTCAAATTTTTTTTCCATGTTCCTTATAATATACTACATAAAACTGTGCATGGGCTTTTTTCAGCTGCTGATCTTTAATTTTATATTAATTTTTTTATAGTTAAACTTCCAAAAAAACGCCCATTTTTATTTTGAAATTTTTTAGAAAAAGTACTAAACATGATGGAGCTAATTCCATGCACAGTTTTACAAAACATACATTTCAAAACATGTATAAAAAATTTCAAATTCATGCTAAAATTATCAAAAAAGCCTTAGGGTTTTGAAAAACAGCATATGTACAAAAACTCAACATGGAGAAAAATGAGTTTGAAGTTTTCATTTCATGAATAGCATGATATAATATTCATCGAATTGTCTGAAACTTTTATGAAATGTTAATCAGCTTATTTAAAACTGCTTACCATAAAAATGGTACAAATGTAGAACAATTAAACAGTATACTGCCATAATGAATATATAGAAGAAAACGAATGAAAGATCAATATTTCATAAAACTTTATATTAATAATTATTAAAAATTACACACTTCAGAGCTAATTCCATGCTCAGAGGTAATGCACAACATGTACAAATGATGTTTATGCTTTTATTTTCAATTTCCATGATTTTAAAATCATTCGCATGTTAAATATTGTACACGGATAAAAGCAAAATCAAATAACAATTTATAGGTAAAATACATCAAAATCTAAGAACTGTGTATGTGTGCATTTGTTTAAATAAATATCTTAAAATATTTTAATAATAAAAGTGTTGAATCTCGCACACATGGGATATATATATATCACCAAAAACAAATGTATAAAAATGGGAGAGTTTTTCTATTCTTGCGAATTAGATTTTTAATTATCTGAGAATGAGGTTTAGTATTTGTGCTTTGGGAGAATCCGTTTTAAAGTTTTAATTTCATTCATAATAATATCATAAAAAGAATGCACAACTTTTAAATCTTGACCAAATCCATTTCATCTTCAGTAAATAGTTCACAAACTGGAATTTTTATCTGAATTGCACAATTTTTTCTTAAAAGGATTTATTACTGCATATAAAATGTCAATCTCATTGAGGCGCATCAGAAAAATAATTAATTCATTTTTTATCAGGCTCTTTTCTAGCGGATAGTCTGAAATGTAGGCGTGGTAGTTGCTGTTTAGCATCAAACTTTGCTCCATTACTTAATGAAAAATACAGGTAAAACTTTGAAATTTTGCAGGCATATTTATAAAGGTTCGGGGTTTCAAATAAGCAAATAAAAAATTTTTCGACAGTTTAATGATTTTTAGGGTACCATATCGTCTTAAACCGTAAAATTTGATATGTTTTCTCTAATTTTCTTCTGTAACTTTCTCCCCATCGCAAGTGGGGCCAGAAAATGGACATTTCTCAAACCCACAGGAAATGTCTGGTGTCATCTAACTTGAAGGGGACAGAGGCAATTAGAATTTTTTAAAGATATCTAGCTACAGGTGATGTTTTATTTTACTCTTGAGTGAAGTTACTTGAGGTTCAAATAAATTTTTGGGATCTCTACCACCAACAGACTCGTTTTCGAATAAATTCACGTGTAGAAGTTAGTCCAAATTAATAAATTACATTAAGCTCGTATGAAATAGCAACAGGTAATTACGTTTTTAATTTTGAAGTATGATGTATTTTTTAAGATATAAATTAATATACAATACTGTAGTACCTTCTGTAAAATATACTTTGAATAAGGCACAATTTATGTTTTAACCGGTTCTTTGAATATAGACATTATGTATTTACCAATCATTTAGGGAAATTCTATTTAAGTTAGGGTTTGCAGCTCCGGGAAACCGGTGTTTCTTCAAGTCCCGGGATTAAAACAACTAATACCGTTTTTTAATTTCTGTCTAAATTATATTTTGAAATTTTTTTCTCATTCAAATTTATATAGAGAGCTTCCACTTCCAAAACGAGACATTGCGCAACATTCATTGCTATTCCCCAGTAATAAAAAAAAATGTGACTCGTTTGTCTGATGTGTTTGTAATAAATTTTGATTTTCTTTTCTGAATCATCCATCAGGAATCATTTTTCTGAATTATTAATTTAAGTCAATATAAAATATATGTTTGTTTTAGATTTCTCTCTCTCTTTTATATATCAAGAGATAACTTGAGAGTAATATTATTTTGTTATTACAAATATATTCTTATAAACTCTTATTGCTGTGTGGAGCATCGAAAAGGCATTTCTTCAAAATTCTTTCTGAATATTTAAAATTTGTAAATTAACTCATTTATAGGTGAGTTATTCAATGTGTTTTCTGCCTTTTTAATATGCAGAGAGATAAAGTTAGTAATATTATTTTGTTATCATCATAAATATATTTTCAAATTAGATTGCATGTATTAATATTTAAATGTTGTTAAAAATATTTCGAAAGGATATTTTTTGAGGAAGTTAAAAGACAAAATTTTATTGGACTGTGAAATATAAAATGAACTGATTATTATTATTTAAAAAATTGAAGTCTGTTTTTTGAGTATTTTTTTCGAGTTAATTTAGTGTTATTATAATTAATTTCTAGTGTAATATATTATAATAAGGTTTAAAAAAAATAAAGTAGTTTTTATGCGGGAGTTACATAAGCAGAAATATCTTAGATTAAAAGTTATGTAAATCCATTATATCCTTTGTACTTGCTGTGCACAGATATATGCGAGTATATCGGAAAAAAGTTCAGTCCAGACTTCTTAATTTTAATTTTGAAAAATCTACTTCCTTAGAATGTCTTATCATGCAGTTATCAATTCTAAATATATTTAGCATAAAAAATACGGTGCTGTAATGAAAATAAAATAGGAGCTTTATATTCTGTTTTAAGTTTACATTAAGATTTTGGAAAAACTCAAACACCCTATTTTTAGTTCAAAAAGGTCAATTTTTAATGAATTCAAATTGTACTATATTTATTTAATTCACTATATGCTATTTTTTATTGTCTTTTGATGAACTAAATTTTGTTTTGCTTTGTTTCAATAAATAATAATACTAAACCAATTTTTTAATTATGTTTTCAATTTGATTATATAATTTCAGCCATGATAATGTGCAAGTATTTTTTATAAATAGTCCTGGCCTAAGCCCGGGACCAATCTTAGGATCCCAGGATTTGTATTGTGCAATCCCGAAATCCCGGAATTGAAACTAAAGCACGGGATTGTAAACCGCGCGTAGCAGACATTAAGTATTAGGTTTCCAATAAGTCATTTAGAATGAAAAAGAAGTACATACAACCTCACTCAATATCTAGAATTTTAAAAATACCCATCGGAATCCAGGACTCGAAACCAAGAGAACTAAGGATTTCTTATACCATACTTTTTGTGTTTTAATCGAATTATTTTTCATTGTGTACAATGTTTTCAAATTTTTTTCATTGTCTACAATATTTTTCATCAACGTTTTTTTTTTCTTTTTTAAAAAATCGTTTCTCATTCCTCTTAAAATTCTTATTAAAAAATAAATAAAGGTATTTTTTATTAAAAAGTTATGAAACTTACAAATGAAAAATTCCAAGCTCCGCTTCTGAGTCAAAATTGTTAACTTATTTTCAACATAACCCGAATTTTTTTTCTTTCTGGCAAACTTTGTATTAGGCAACGCGTCTTAGAACGCTTGTGATTCACTGAATCTGATCTCTGACGCCTTTGAAAATATGGGCTTAAGTGCCGTATTTTCGTTGATGGTTCGTTTTCGAAGAGAAAAGACATTATTTCAGCCTTTTCCATTTAATGATTGGCACTCAGAGCAGAATATCGTGCAAAAATTTCTCAAGTAGTAAAAGTATTTAAAGTTATCTCTTGAATTTCAAAGATTTTCAAGTACATTTAATGCAGGTTTGTTGTTTGCATTGGTTTTAATTTAAGAATAATTATACAGTTTAGATAATTTTTTGGTATTGAAAATAAATCTCTTTTTTTAACCATTTTGATGCGTGAAGAGAATCAGACAAAATTTTGTTTCCTATATTTGCAATTATTGTTTTTTTTTAATTGAAGCTATCGAAATTCAAAACTAAGAAAATAGTTGCCCTTCAAAAACATTTTGCGAAAAATTATCATCAAAATATTCTTGTTAATCGAGTTGTGAAATAATATTTTTAGGTTCTCATTTGTAAACATTTCATTTCGTTTTAAGCATATAAAAAGAAATTTTGTTTAAAATCAATTTGATTTCATTTTTTAAATCATGTTCTCACATTAGAGTTTTAATAACTTAAAGTTTAGCCCCACTTTCAAATCAAAATTTTATATTTATCTCAAAGTTCATCGTGGTACTTTTGAGAAGTTGAAAGAGGTTTCCATTTTGTTCAAAGAGAAAGCAATGTTGTTTTTTAAAAAGCCTAGAATTCTTGAAATTCGACTACAAAAGCGATGCGACTGGGATTGAAATATCCCAGATGGATTTACTAAACTTAAAATCATCTCTTACACAAGAAGAGTAGTTGAAGTGTAACTCAGAGGGTTTGCCTGAAGAGAAGACTGCCTTGATCACAACTCTTTATCAGTTAGAGATCCAACAAACGGATAGTTAGAGATCCAACAAACGGATAAACTTTCTGAAACCTTAAGCTGTCCTTTATGGATTGAACCTTCTTCTCCCAAGCAAATCAGACGATATTTTGAAATATCTACCCCCAGTGAACCTTCTACCTCTAAACATGAAGGAGCCCAAACTGAACCCCAAAATGAATCTCTGCCCCCTGAGCAGACTGAAGGAATATATTCGAATTTCTCTATTATTTCCCCACATAATAAATCTATCCAGCAGGGTGGACCTGGACGGATATCTCCCTTCTTATCCTATGCACCAGTATACAGGTTTTCCAGAGATCTAGATCCATACGCAATCACCACGGCACTAGTAATCAAAGGCATCCAGTACCTTTTGGCCATCAAAGTAGGCAAAACTTTTTGGAAAATTTTAGAAATGACATCGAATGGTCATTTCAAGAAAGACGTCGTCGGTATCAGCTAAAATATCCTAGGTGACAAATAACATTCGTACAGCCACCCCAAATTGGGCGAAGAAAAGAATCCGTCACTTTTTGTGAAATATTTGGAGACAGATTCAAAATTATTTCAATCTTCGAAGTATTTAAGTCTAGTTGATACACAGTCCCTTTATACACAGTTTTACCCAGTCCCTTTTATGTTAAATTCAAAAGATCTTTTTCACTAATTAACATATAGTAAGGAAAAGCTATTTTTTAATACGGTACTGTAGATATTTTCTAAATAATTTATTTAATAAAAATTTATTTTTATCTGCATATGCAATTTAGCACATAATTACCTCATTTTCAAGTTCTATATAAAATCTTAAGCTATGTGATTATTAAAAAAAAAGTGTTTTTTACACAAAATTTTAAGAGATTAAGTTTTTTGAAGAGTAGGTTACTTATGGAAAATAGTCAAGAATCTGTTGATAATGTTTTTTTTTTAATACGGTACTTCATGTTTTTGCATTATCTTAGGAAATATATACGGAAGGAAACGTGAAAGTTGTGTTACAAAATTATTGAAGAATTAATTGTTATGCTAACAGTTAATTTATTATTAATACGAGGACATTTCGAAAAGTAAAAATACAATGGCTCGCATTCCTTTTTTAAAAAAAAAAACATTTATTTAGAAAACGTCAGTTACATCTTATTAACTGGATTATTTATTAGTTTTCGACATAATCACCCCCGTTATCCAAACATTTGTTAAGTCGGTGCACAAGCTTTTGTATCCCACAGTCATAGAAAGTTGCTGCCTGTTGTCGGAATCACATTTCAACTTCATCTTTGATCACATCACTGTCGTTGAATGATTTTCCACCAAGATGTGACTTCAGGTAACGGCATAAATGGAAGTCGCAAGGCGCAAGGTCCGGGCTGTATGGCGGATGGTCCAATACTTCCCATTTGAATTGTTTGAGTAGTGCTTTGGTTACAAGCGTTGTGTGAGGCCGAACGTTGTCATGAAGCAAGCGGACTCCACTTGTCAACATTCCCCTGCGTTTGTTTTGAATTGCCCTTCGAAGACGTTTCAAAGTCTGGCAATATGCAGCAGCATTAATTGTCGTTCCGGGAGGCGTAAATTCCAACAGAAGAATGCCTTGTCTGTACCAAAAAACAGAAGCCATGATTTTTTTCACTGAAATCGAAGTTTTGCATTTCTTGGCTTTTGGTGAATTCGCATGGCGCCATTGCATTGATTGTTGCTTGGATTCAGGTGTATGGTGATAAGCCCACGTCTCGTCACCTGTCACAATGAAATAAAGGAACTCATCACCTGCTTCTGCATAGCGTGTGAGGAAGTCCAGTGCAAAACCCAACCTTTTCTTTTTGTGTTCTTCCGTTAACATTTTTGGAACCCAGCGCGCGCACAATTTCCCGTACCCTAACTTGACAGTCACAACTTCATAAAGAGTGTTCATTGACACTTCCGGTATGATCTGATGCAATTCTTTCAATTTGAGACGCCTATTCGTACGAATTGCTTCCTCCGTTCTCTGAAGAAGGGCATCAGAGATCACTAGATGGCTGACCTGTTCTTAGTTCGTCATGAACATCGGTCCTACCTTCAGAGAAATGACGACACCATTTCATTACATTTTGTCGATTCATAATGTTCCCATAAACAGAAACAATTTCTTTGTTAATATCCGCTGGTCGCTGACCTTTTGCATGAAGAAAACGTACGACGGAGCGCACTTCGCATTTGGCGCGATTCTGAATCGGCGCAGCCCCCCTCCCCTCATTTTAAACACGACCTATTCCAACTAGAATCAACGTTGAAATGCCGAACGACCGCGAGGAGAAAGCTAACGGTTCAAAGTTTACACTTGTGTTGCCAACTTGCTCGCCAAAACTTTTCTTTTCCTCTGGCCGTACGGTGTATCTTTACTTTTCGAAATGCCCTCGTAATAATAATTATTTTTAAGAGTACGTGAGAAGCAAATCCACGTATTCATTTAAATCACACAACCAATTTGGACAAGCCAAGTAAGTTCATTAAATTCATATCAACACATGTACAAAACTACGAAAAAAGAAGTAGTGGTTGGTAACTATTGAATTCATAGCAACATATATACAAAACTACTAGAATAAAAAATAGTGGTAACTACTTACAATATAGTGAAGCATGGTTGAATGGTGGTGCCACATGTTTGCAGTGAGTGGTAAACTATATACAGTATGGTAAACGAATGGCAGCGCCACACCTACAAGTAATAAATGACAGGTGAAGTCGCATCACCCTCCTGGGGAGAAAAAAATTAAGGCTTGAAAATCCGATTGTTGAAAGCGATCAGCGAAGTCTAGAGATCCAAGCGTTTGTTGAGATCAGCGAAGCCTGGAGAATAGCGAAGACGGGGATCCATTTGCCTGTACAGTAGAGGAGGCAGAGATCCGTGTGCCTATAGAGTAGCGAAGGCGGGGATCTGGGCGCCTGAAGTACAGAATTAATGAAGAGTGACGTCAGCACAGCAGGCAAGTAGAGATCTAAAAAATGACAAAAGAGGGCAGACAGTGACCATCTGATAGCAGATCCAACGGTATCAAAGGCAGACAGAAATTGTCCATAGCAGATCCAGTAGCATAGAAGGCTTTAATAGCTTTATCAATATAAACTCTAAATGTGGTTGGGGTCACCAAACGTGGGGAAATCAAGTTTTCATTATTCGGTTTCTAAAACTGGATCCTTAATTTTATCGATACATTTATTTGTTTGTGTAAACATTACTACCATATAGACCTCATTCATGCATTTATTCAAATTTCTACATATTCTTGTACTTATTTAGTTCATAACTTGATTAATCTGATATGCATTTCTATATATCTTGTACATTATAGATCTTCTAAAAAGCTATATATAAGCTAAAAAGATGATCCTGTACATTGCAAAAAAATCTTGAATTAGCACAACTGGTGTTCTTCTGCATTGTAGATGTTCGAAGAGTTATCTATTATTTTATAAAATTATCTAGAGTGGGATGAGATTGTCATAAATTAAGTAAGCAGTTTTTGTACAAAACCTCTCAAATCCTTAAATTCACGAGTAAGTTTGGAGTTGTAATATTAATAAGAAAGAAGTTTCATAGAATAGGTTAAAAGATATTTAATCATTAAATAGCCAAAAAATCAATTCTACATTCAAATTCTTGTGGGTAAGTATGTTCCTATAATTTTCTATTATATATATTTTTATTATGTATATTAGAATAATTTTTAATGTTTTAGTGTTTTCAATTTATTTCTTCTAAAGAATGCCTTTAAAAACAGGATTATGGATATTTTTTATTCATTAGGTTAAATATTTAAAAAATTAGCTAATATATAAACTAAATCTTTGATTAAATTACATTAATTCATTGATAATGTGTAGTTGATTTTCTGCTAGTACAGATAAAAAATTATTTGAAATTCGTTAAGATTTAATAAACTGATGTACTTGGTTACTAATCTTTAAATTAAACCCTAAGACCTTTTCTAATTTCTTAAGGTTTTGTAATGAGCATTTCGGAATTATAGAAGTTAAAAAGGCATATTTTCAAACTTTAACATAATTGGTTGCTTGGACTGTACAATGTAAAGCGTTCTTAAGTTAAACTTACAGCAATTTGTACAAACCTGTATTCTTTTTCTAAAAATGCACAAAAAGTAAAGTGAACAACAATATTGTATATTATATGAATTATTAACCCCTTTTGGGGGTCAATTTTTTTTACCCACATTGAAAGAAGGTGCATTTTTTTTATTGTTTACAACTAAACACAATAATAATTCCCGACTTCATGCCAAAAAAGTAGTACAAATAGATTTCCAGTACCAAAGATAAATGACATCATCCCCTTATAAAATATACTCCTAAGTAATATATCATAACAATTAAAAATAAGTGAAAATAAAAAAAATACCAATGCCCTTACAACATACGGACAAACCAGATGCGGCCAATTTTTGATAGATCATACGTTTTACGGACAAACCGCTTAAAAAGATACGTGTAATTGTAAAATGCCAATTTTTTTATTCCTATTTGTACCTATTATATGCAAACTTTAAATTCAAAATTTCAAACAATTTTTTTCAATGGCACAAAAGTGACCGCGAAAGCCCAGTGGTCATGGTCACGAACTCGTGGCTGGTATGTCCTGAGCTCGAGCCTAGTGTCATTGAAGATAGGCCGTGCACAGGAGGCTGTTTCTGCGTTAAAAATGTCCAAATTCAAAAGTCCTCTCTTTGGTTTGGTGTGGAAGTTGGAAGGGTGGGGGGGGTGTCTTCTCGTCACCTGACGATGATACAAAATTACGAGATCTGCTGCCAATAGCACAAGGGAAGCTATATTGTGTGACGTTGATATAACTTTCTCTCAGTGTCAATAGCACATATAATACTTCTGGAAACTCATTTCAACTTTTTTTCTCTTTGTAAGGAGAATAAACGTAAAGATTTAAAAAAAAATATACAGCTTAATTTTTTAAACTACCTTTAAACTCGATAAAGGGTTTTGAAGTATACATGAAAATAAATATTTCCCCCCATAAACATTGGTTTTGACTAATAATTTTCCCAAAAAAAGCTGCAAATACCGGTAATGACAAATAAATAATTAACTCTATTGCGCAATAGCCCATGAGGGCAAAGGCCTTTTGTTCCCATATCAGTATACTTAACCTTGGGCCCTGAAGTGCATGAGCAGATGTTCCAGTCAGGTGGTTAGCCTGACACGAAACGGCGAAATAAATTCTCAAGTAAGCTTGGTACTCATTTATCGACCCACTGAAGGGATGAAAGGCAGAGTCGACCTTGTACAGCCTGGGAATAAATAATAACTGATAAGAAAAAAGTCTAAAATGATTTCTGTTAACGTTTTGGTAAACGTTATTGAAAAAATCGAGAGATGTTTCTTCCTACAAGCTATTTTGAAAATTTTCTTTCGTCCTATGAAGCTGATCAGCGACATCAGAAACAAATCGCAATTTTTTTCTTTCACTATGCACTTTAAAATGCTTCTGTTTTCTCAGAATTATATTCAAAATGCCGTTTTTTAAAACTCCGGCACCCTAGGCACTTCAAATGGATAACCCCCTTCCTCCCTACTATTCCCAGGACACTTCCATCCTTCATTTCTTACCTTGTCAGTTTGAGTTCGGGAGGGGTTTTCTCTTAACTCTTATTCTTTTCACTTTGTTTTTGCTGCTTGGAGAGTTTTTCCATTACAAATCTCCTATGAACCTGACATGTCCTGGACTGGCAAACTTAAAGAAAGGACTTATAGTATGGTTTGACCTCTCTTTTTCATTTCTTAATTTATGACATCACAGACCACCTACACAAATTTTTATAAATTAGAAAAATAAATTAACTAAATAGTTTAAAATTACAGTATAGAGTAAACATTATTGTTTCAACTGTTTTCAACTGTTTTCAACTTGTTAAATAAAATTTTTTCATCGCTTACTCTTTATAATATTTTACCTTTAGACATCCTTATTCGTTGTTGAGTTACTGTTATTGTATTGGTACAACAAAGAATTTCTTCGAACTTTGATCATTTGAAAATATTTCATAACATCTTTGTAATTAACTTCCATAATAATATTATTTTGAGTACATTGCAACATCAAACTGCTAAGCTTTTCATTCAATTCCTACTATTTAGCTCACTCTCTCCCTATATATATATATATATATAGGTGGCATCTCGGAAACCAGTTTTTCAACCAAACTAGCCACTCTGGGTGTGCATTGTTACAGCAATGCAGAAAAATCATGCTCTTTTTTTAATTTTTACAATTAGTTTACTCTCTCCTGATATACACTGGTGTCCAAAAGTTAAGCATAAATCATTAAATACAAAAACTATGGAGTAAATATTCGTAAAATTATTCCAAATTTCTTGCGGATATTTATTGGGTGAAGAAGAAACATTGGGTTTACGCAAAATTTTTCAGTCGACTACGTCCTGCGCGAAACACCGGCGCTCATTGGAACGCGGAGAAACCGATTCAAGCAACATAGACAGTTCAGACGAGTTACGTGCAACTGCTGTGCGAAGGAAAGTTGTTAACCATAAAACAAGGTGAATGTTGGCACAAAGACGCCAATTGGTCATGTTTAAAAAAGGAAGAACCGTTGGAATGCTGGAATCCTCACGATCACAAACCGAAGTGTCTCGAATTCTGAATGGGGACCAGTCTGTGATCTCAAGACTGTGGGAGAGGTTTCAAAGAACGGGAGATGTTACCCGACAACCAGTATCAGGTCGACCAAGAGTCACAACCCCTCGCCAAGACCGATATCTGATAATAAGTACGCGGCGTCAGAGGGGCAGAACTGCCAGAGCACTAGGTTTAGCGCTCACAGTCCCCGCAGGAATACGAATTTCGAGACAAACTGTTTACAGGAGACTCAATCATGCTGGCCTGTATGCCAGAAGTCTTGCAGTTTGCATTCCCCTCACGTCTGCGCATAAACGCGCTCGTTTGAACTGGAGTTTGAAATATCAATATTGGAGTGTGGGCGAGTGGGCCAATGTGATGTTCAGTGACGAGTCCCGGTTTAGTCTGAGTAGTGATTCTCGGCGTGTAACGAACGATATGGAGAGAAAGTGGAACAGATTTTAAAACAAGAAAAATAACGGAAAGATATTATTTTGCATCAATGGGAGTAATGGTATGAGCAGGCATCATGATGGACAGCTGCACAGACCTCCATTTCTTTGACACGGGATCTGTGACTGCTCAAAGATACAGAGACGAAGTTCTTGAGCCTTATGTTCACTTGTTTCGAGGTGTTGTCGGTCCTGACTTCATATTCATGGATGATAATGAGCCATGTCACCGAGCGTTGCTGTTTGATGACTTCCTTGAAACGGAAAACATCCAGCTCATGTCGTGGCCTGCGAACTCCCCTGATTTAAATCCTACCGAGCATGAATGAGATGTGCTCGGGAGACAAATTGCAGCCCTTTCACACCCACTTAGCAACGTTACAGAACTGAAGAGAGCTATCCAAGAAGCTTGGAACCGTTTCAGCCCACAACTCATTCATCATCTCATAGCAAGTATGGTAAATCGCTGTGCAGCGTGCCTGGCTGTCAGAGGTGACCACACGCCTTATTAAACTGCAGCGTCAGTATTTTATTTAATGTTTTCTTTCATTTTTTTCTTTAAAGTGTGAATCCTTGCTATGCTCAGTTTTCTTTCAAACTGCTACTTTGGATTATAAAATTAATTATTATCTTTCTTTTGATTTGCTTCCTTATTTTATAACCATTTTACACACGCGTATCGCGTTTCCCGCCATTCTGATTTACGGTTCCTTCTTTATTTACATAATTATCATTTATGCTTAACTTTTGGACACCACAGTATATATATATATAGTAACATAAAATGAAAGAATATATATATATATATATATATATATATATATATATATATATATATATTGTTCAAATTTGCAATGGTTAATAAAATACTTTGTATTCATCCATTCAAAATAGAAATTGACTTAATTTATTTTACATTACTTATTTTTCCTAGTAGAATTCATTTCAGCCTTTGCTCTCTGAAAGGCATAAATGCTTTTCTCATGACTCGCTGACGGTGGTATGTTTGCTGCAATTTCAATTTGTTCTCTTTTGTGCCCTGGACACATACCTAGTGTGCCTTAGCGGAAAATCGACGTTGATCATATTAACTTCAATGTATGATTTACAGCTCCAAATCCTTCTAGTAATGAGATCCTGATTTCAAAAAGGAAAAAGAAAACAAGTGTAGAAGGGACTTTAATTACCAATGACAATGTATTAAAATAATTTTTTGCTCAATTCTCACTCCCTCTCTCTCTCAGACGAGAGTATATTTTACATTTTTTCTAACAAATACCAAGAAAAGTTATTGTGAATATGTAATCAAAAAAATTTCATTTCCACTTTTGTTAAAAAAATCTCTTTTTATCACAATTTAATCAAGTCGTCGAGATTGCATTTTCAAAGCCGCACTTAAAACTTTAATAGAAAATTTAATTAAACATATATGAGCGTAAACATATTTATCCACATTTTTTTATTAAATATTTATAGAAATAAGATTGTATGACAAGATGAAAAGAAATATTTTGTGAAAAAACCGTGATAATTAAGTTAATTTTTCAACTAACTTAATTATCTTAAAATTATCAGGCATTATAAAATCACATTATAATTGGTATTTTCTTTTAAAAAAAAGAGCATATTTAAGAAAAAGAATAAACATTTCTGACAAATACAGCTTTTCAAATGATGCGGAATGCCTGATAAAATATTTTTTGCCGAAAAAAAGGGACAGAATGTTAATATTTCTTCAAAGGAAAAAATATGCATCAAAATAAGGCTAAAATAAAAGAAATACTTTTAAATAAGGCAATATACGAAGAAATTAAACCGAAAAATTATTTCAATTTGATTATTTTTAGTTTTATACATTCATTCAGCAGACGTCAACCTTCACCTGTAATCTGCCTATATACTGGGTCATAAGGAAAGGAAGAAGTATTATAGAATTCTAGATATTAATAAATAATATACACAATACTATTAATACAACGATAAAATTTCGTAGACTACGTATACTTACTAGTATAGAGATAAGATCGATGCAATAAAACTGGAGAATAAAACTCACTTTGTGAGCACAGCATTATGTTATATTTCCCGCTAATTGCAAAGGAACGATTAGCAGTATCGCTTAGAAGTAAAATTAGTGAATTATGATAAAATAATAGCAAGTCTATATATATATATATTTAAAAACCTTAAAAATTGATATAAAATTTAATGAAAGTAAAAGGACTTCCTAAACATACACAATGATTCTTAATTAAAATAAAGTATTAATAATATTTTGTAATATGAAGCGCCGTTTTCTAATAAACTTTAAAACTAATTTTAAAAAATAAATAAATACAAAAAAACTTAATACAAAGATAATCACATTTTGTCCTTTCGTTAAGAACATTTAGAAATATAATTGTAAAGAAAATTAGCAGGATAATCATGTTCATACAATGACTAATAAAGTTTTTAAATTTAAAAATTTTATAGATTTATTCCTAGCTAATACATTATTACCATAAACACAGTTAAAAATAATATTTCTATCTATGAAATTGATAAATTAGAATTCCAATATGACACTTTAAGAATGTTAGAACTAAAAGTATCTCTTTTAGGCGTAGTATCTCTTCTACTATGTAGTTTATAATCCTTAAGATACAATGACACATCTAAGTAATTAGTTTTAAATGGATTATTATTAATTTTAACTAGGGTTAAGTAATCAGAATAAAGATTAATATTGGAGTTATATATCAAATTATTATTTTTACCAAAAACAGTTAAATCATTTATATATCTAAAAATATAATAGCCATTGTTAATAATATAATTATATTCATGAAAATGTAAATGTAAATTAGCCAAACTATTGCTAGCAGGGCCACCTTGAGGCAAGCCTTTGTTCATACAATGAACCATTAAAATTAATTAAATTTTCCTTTAAGTCTAAATCTATGAGAGCTTTAAATTTGTGGAAATTAATAGTAAGATTATAACTCCTATGATTTTCTAAAATTACCTTAAAAATATCATTGTTATCAATGGAATTGAAATGATCTTTAAAGTCATAACTATGAACTGAATATATATTTTTATTTTTAAAAATATCTATCATATATTTGCTGTTTTTAATTGTAGCTGTATTATATTGCTTAAATTAAGTTTTGTATAATATTATGCATCAGTTTACCTGCAGTAGTGATATATGTTTTGAAACCATTTGTTACCGTTCTAAATTTAACATGATTTTTATGGAGTTTAAGTGTAAAAAATATATATGGAACTTAATCTTATGAAGGCAAACACCCAATTTTCTATATATAGCAATAATTCGATTATTGATTTCTTTCTTTATATATATATATTTCAATTCAAGCGTCAAAAATTTGATAGCGAGAGCCACCACCAATGAAATGGTTTTCACACTTGGGGACTTAACATGTTGGCAAAGACTCTGTTGTCAAAATGCAGCATATATTGTAAATAACTTGAATTGTATTATACTTCATACACTAATTGTGATTGAGCACATAAATTACTGGACAATAAACCTGAAACAACGCATAAATACAAAATGTCTTAGTGGAAATTGCAGCATAATTTAAAAGGATTTCCCTAAAACTGCTTTAAATTCAATACTATTTCATAATTATTTTAATTAAACATCAAAATTTATCTTAATAGTTGAGAATTTTATTTCTGTATCTGTTTGAGTAAAAAAAAAAATCAATTAGTGAAGTAAATGATAAACCTTTTAAATTTACTGACGAAAGCATTTAACCCTCTGAGTGGGTGAGGCTCTAATTGAAACTCATTCAAAAGCGGTCTACTTTTTCAAAGCTGGCGGTAGCGAAACGGTTCATGTTTATTTTTGGGAACTGCTTCGAAAATGCACCACAGTTTTATGCCTTCCCCCCTTTAAGATACGGGAGGTCTACAAGCGCTTTTGTAGGGGATGATTTTATTGCTTTTTCGGTTTCTGTGTTGTTGGAAAGGGGAGATTTCTCATTCATAGCTGTTGCCTTGTGAGAAAATTGTGTGATGAACGTTGGATCCACATCACGGCGAACAGAAACCATCCAATTTGTTGAATCATAGTAACAAGCAAATAAAGGATAAAAAATAAAGATTTAAAGAAATGGCGAGTTAAAAGTTGAAAAATATTTTTAATAAGCAAAAGAAAATTTATTTTTTTCTCCTATTACTTTATAAAACTTTAAAAAAATTTAAAAAAAAAAACATTTTGATTTTGGTATTAGATTTGATCAAGACAGAAGTAAACTGTAACATTATTGAATATCAGACTAAGAAAACGCAAACCAATATATATTTTTTCCTGTTTTTTTTCTTTCTTTTTTTTATAAAAAAATTATGAGGTAAAAAGTAAAAGTGATCATCTTTTTAAAAAGCAAAATGAGAATAAATGTAGTATTATTATATACCAATGGATTTCCAAATTTATCTATATGCACTCCCAGGGGTCTATGACGACCTGCAAGAGATCCACGCGAGTAAAAAAAAATAATTTGGGGGCTCATGAGGTGTAAATGGGGGTCTATGATCGTGGTTCTCATTAAACTAGATCATGGCGTTAATCTTTAAAAAAATTTGATACAGTGGGAACCAGATTTTACCAATTTAACGTTTACTAAATTTAGTGAGGTTAGTTTAACAACATAAAAGGTGACTACCATACTAGGTGACAACATAAATTTTATATACAAGGAATATTTCAGCATTTTTTTCCAAAATTAAGTTAAATAAGTATAATATTGAACGTCACGAATTTTTTTAATTTGTCACAGTCTGTCAGGACATTTTAACCTACGTTTAACATTTAAATGCCCTTACTCAGATTTTGAAACTAAGTTTGAGATTGTTTTTTTTTTTAGTAATACAGCAGTAGACAATGATTTCAAATAGTCGCTTTGAAAAAAAAAAGTGTCATATTGCAATAGGAACTGATTAGAATAGGTCCTAATGAAGATCTTATAGAAACGGATGTCAGTAATTTTGGCTTTAAAAAGACATACCTGATATTTGTCACAAATTATGGAATATCATTAGAAAGTTTTTAAATGTGTTTTTCCTTGTGAGGGGGAGTTTCACTGAGTTTTCCAAACTCAAAACAAAAAAGAAAGGAAAAGAAAGAAAGAAGTAGGCACTTACGAAAAAGGAAGGTTAGGGTTAAACCTGACAAGATTGATATTAAATATTGAAAATTTGTTATTGAAACACCAGATTCATCCTTCTCTTTAAAAGCATTTGTTCAGTTATTTTGTTTTAATTTTAATTCATTATATGCGCTTCTTAAGTTTTAAACGCAGAACTATACTTCATTACAGTTAAAAATTTAATTTTTTGAAAGTAGTAGCACCAATTATCAAAAAGACATTTAAATTGATAAATTTGCAAAAATTTAATATTAGGTAGGCAGGGGTCTACCCGAAACCGAAAAACATGGCAAGGGGTGAGACAAAAAGGTTTGGGAACCTCTGTTATATACGATGAAGAAACTTGTACATTAAAACTGGGGTTTCTGCATTTTATTATATTTTTAATTTAAAATAACATTAAAGAGAGGTTTTAATACTTTTAATTTATATAAATTTTAATCCTTAAATTTATACTTTTCTGTTGAATGAATTTTTTCTGCATAAATCAAATCTCTTCATAACAACTTGCACTAAGAATAAAATAATACTCTCCCCACTTCAGCATTTGTGTCGGAACCCTTTAATACACTTTCAATCAATAATTTTAATAAGGAAATATATTTTTCTTAAATGTGTTAAATGCGAAAGTGTGTTTCTTCCCATTTTCTGTTCAGATTTCATTTTCTTCTTTCTGTTTCTTTAGTATTACATCCTTTAAATGCATATTCGCATATATTTATAAATGGGAAATTGTCATCCGTAACTACATCTTTCAGTTCAGTCATTGCAACGATATTTTACTGATTAATTTTGTCTTTTAAAAACAGTACACTTAGAACATTTTACATAAGTAAAATTAACAGACAATTAATAATATAAGAAATTTTATAAGCAATTTTAACATTTAGAGATGTATCCTTAATTCCATTATTAGAACCTTACAAATTGTTATTTTATTCTTAAATATTAACAGTATAAATTCATCATCCTCATAACTCATTCTATATAGCAAGAAAACCCTACCTTTTGCTTTTGAAATGTTATTATATTAAAAATTTTGGGTAGTTTTGTAAAAAAATTACACATGTGGAAAAAACGGATTATAATTTTTTGTTTTTAAATAATATTCTCTTAAGTGTCGAGAATTTTTCCAAATTTAAGGCATAATAACAAAAACATCAGGTTTTTTTAAAAAACTTTTGTGGCCCATATATTTGGAAAGCTTGCTCTAATTGAACTGGGATCTCTCTCTTATCATTTTAGGATACTTTTAAACTGTAAAAAAAGCCTAGGCTCTAGGCTGGATCTTAGACAAAGCAAACATTCCAGACGACCTGAAAACCAATTAGGTTTTAAGAAATTTAAAGTTTTCAGAGATTTGATTTTAGTTTTGAATTCACTTTAAAGTACTTTTGCAATTCTAAATTGAATTAATTGAAAATATTTTTGAACACAAGCCACTTTTTCGTGTGAAATGGGTATTAACTGCAATTCTAATTTCTAAAATCATTTCTGTTTGCTATGTTTTGAAGCTTTTGAGTTCTCTCACATTTACTTAATTAAGATTGATTTAAAGACCACTATATTTATTTGTACACATAATTTATATAATTTAAAAGCATTTTCGTTGTTTTCATTAATTTTTTCCTGCTGAGAAAATGCCATGACAAAAATGTAAGCAGGCTTCTGTGAGAAATAACATTTGAAAGGGAAGGAATACGCGACTGAAATTTATGAATCTAAAATCCAGCTTTCACAGATGATGTTACAATTAGACTTCAAAATGTAAATGTTCTGAATATAAATATTGTAAAAAGAACTAAATATTTCCCTAATGTTAAACTACATTATAGTAAATATTTTGTAGTACTACTTTAGTATTTTCAAGTCATGCAACAAAAACCCAAACTTGCTAAACTACCCCGATTTAGAAAAAAAATAGACATTATTTACAAACTTGGTGATTTCGGGATTACCTTTATATCTTTATTATTTTGTGTGTATAAATGTTTTGTGTACTTAAAACTCCTGTGAAAATATTAGGTTAAGATGAAACCGAATAATCTATCAAAGTAACAAATGTTATTAACATTGCTTAAAGAATATTTTGAATTAAAAAGATATTTTCAGTCATAATTATTTCAAGTAGTGTTTGGATGTAGAACATAAGTTGGAAAATAACATATTAAAAATTAGAGCTTTACAGACACTATTAGTTTTTGTTTTATGCCTTTCCAAATTTTATAAATGTGTTTTTTTCAGACTTTTAATTTTGAAAATGTGTTTTCTAATCCCAAACGCTTTTTTTTTCTAATCTTGAAATATCTTGTAAATACTCCCAAACATATGATCCATAAAAGTTCATTTGGATTTAGGACTGGGAGCTCCAGTTATGTTTTTTAAAAATCTTAAAGTTAATATTTGAAAAATTTCGTGTTTTTCCAGGTTTAGCTATAAAATAATTAGTAAACTCCAACAAAGAAATAGATTTTAAATTCTATACTTTTTGTTTCGAATAATCTAAGAATATAAATCATTTACAATAATTAAAGATTTTTAATAATTAGTATTTTATAAAATTTTAAAAAACTTCCAAATGTTCAATGCTTTAAAATTGTTAAATAATGGCTTGTCAAACTAACTTATTATTTTCAGAATCAATATAATAGTATACTTTGAATATAAAACAAAAATTTATTTTACTATTATAGAACTGTTTATGACTTCTACTCATAATGTAAAAAGAATGAAATATAAATATGTAACTTAGTGCAGTCAAAAACAATCATAATTTGTAAACTCCGGTCCCACTACTAATTCCAATACATTTTACGAACTGTAGCTAAAAACAATTATATACTTACGGGACAAATATTTATTTATATATGGAAATATTTTTCCTTATTAAATGTATAATGAATAATTACAAGATGATTTCTAAAATCCTAAAAGCCTTTAATGGAGAAAAGCCCGACATAATTTGGATAGTTAGAAATTTCATTATATAAATATGCATGCTTTAAAACAAATAAATTGCAAACAAAAAGCAATTTACAAAAAAATTTGTATCTACTGAATATAAAATAAATCAGAATTCATCCTCAAATATACATAATTGTGTAAGAAAAGGTTTGTTCAATTTACAAACAATTGCAAGAAACTTTTATAAATAATAATTTAAACAGGTATAAAAAGCAAAAATTATCAAAGATGTATACAAAATATTATTAAAATTTGCTATAAAATGTTTAGTCAAAGCAAAATACCTTTTACAAAGCCAAAAGTTTATCTAAACAATTGTACATTTGAAGCTAGAAGTGTACATATGCATATAGAGGGCAAAAAGAAATATATTTGTTCAAAACATTATTTTTAAACCGTTAATTTTAAGAAAAAGATTTTTGTATACATTGATAGATACGTCATTGATTGATTGATATACGTCGTTTATAGCACTGTCCCAGTGTGATATTTTCGAAACACGGCGCTGCACACAGTCCAACATTACAGTCTTTACATCAAAACGTGTTTTTCTTCGAATGCGTTTTCCGTTATCATTTTTCTTAAGGTTGCATACGAACATTTTCGTGGTGGTTTGTTTTTCTTGAAGAGTCACTTTCCACATATGAAGCCATTATGAAGCACATATTTCCATTCATGCCTTCAATTAAACGGACTACATTTTCAGAAATTTCAGAGGTAACAAAGTTTCGAGAATCGGAATTACTACTTCCTTCTTCTATCAATCGTTCAATCAGTTTCATTCGAAACCAATATGATTTAAAATACCACCATTTTTTTTATAGATAGTGAAGGAATTAATTCCACACAATTTGATTTAACAAATGTCGAAAAATCTTCTTGTAGTATTTCCTTTGTTGATTTCGGCAACAGGATAGTAGATAGACACTGGTCTGATCTATCAACACACCCATGGTGGTATTATAAAAACCCCTGCTTTTGATTTCATTTTCACAGAATCCGTTTCTTAGCTTTCACTTCCATCATATCAGTGTTATGAAAAATGCTAATCATATGCAGGGGTTTTTGTCCTTGTACTTCAAAACACACATTTTTCCCTTTTGGAAGGCCATAATTCCACTTTCTTCACTTTAGAACTTTTAATGAAACAGGTAATCTTTTCGAGGTAACGGACTCGTGGCTGGCGTATCATGAGTTCTAGCTCATTACACTGAAGAGCCGCCGTGTAGGGGCACGTTGCACGTTAAATCTGTCGAGAGCTGAAACGTCCCTCTGTTGGTGTGGTGTGGTAGTTAGGAGAAGGGGAGAGGTGCTAGCACAGGTTCATCCTCGTCACTTGACCATGGTTCAAAATGACGAGGTTCGTCGCCAAAAGTTCTCGAGTATAGCTGACAGAGCGACGTTAATATTCACTCACTCATTCAACCAAATTGTATGAAATTTACGGAATAAATGAAAAATATTAGAATGGATATATTAAAAATTCAATTTTAAATTTTAAATATCCAAAGAATTATTAGTATTTAGGTAAATATTTTTCAACTGCGTACGCGAGATACATACACAAATATATTTTTCGAATTCAAATGCAGAATTTCAGTGCAGCTAATGTAAAATTCCTGGTTTTGTATGGTTAAGATTACAAAAAATGTCCAAATTTTAATTACTTGTTCTTCAGCCAATCTCTATAACAGAACTAAATGATAAGGGATTTTGCATAAATAGATATTTTTTTAACTTGAATTTAAAATGGATCTTTATATTTATTATTGATGCAAATTTCAACTGTAAATTGTCCAGGTGCTTTTCATTTCTCTTTGGCCAAAGATTCAAGCTTAAAAATTTGATCTTGTTTTCCCATTCTCTTTGAAGAACTGAAGTTCAGACATTAAAATTCTATTATAATTTGTTATCTAACAATACAAAACTAGGGATTGTATGTAAGATACTCTGAACACCTGGCTTTGATATTATGAAAACTAAAGGATTTAATAGGTTTTTTTTTGTTTTTTTATCAATGCGTAAAATTTTTGCAAGTACAGAAACTTAAAATTATTCATGTTTAGAACTTTAAAAGTTTAGCAGGTTTTAAATTTTTAACTTTTTTTTTTATAAATTTTGACATAAACGAATAATTCTTTAAAAAATAGAAGTATTATTAAAATAAGAAAACGAAACTGTAAATTATCTCATTGTTTTGATATATACTTTGAATTTAAAAATAGATATATCATAGATATTTTTAGAGATACATTATAAAAAAACTTATTCTACTTGAGATTTTAAGGTTAAAGGAAAAATGTGATTTTGTCAAAACTACCTTTTCCTTCCCAATTAGTTGAATTTCAAATTAATATAAATCAAAGTGAGTATATCATCTATATTACTTATGTGATGGAACTTAAAAATATTTAAATGAAAGATTTATACAAACGCTTAGATCGTGAAAACTACATCAAAGAATTTATTTATTCAAACCCAAAATATTTCAAGTCAAGTTTACTTACAAACTTTAACTGATAGTCCGTACGCTCTGGAGGTTTTAATTCTTCCCAGTTTTTTACGATTGCTGCAGGGAAGAACGGGGCAAGCCATAAACTTTCTGTCAGAGTCCTTTGTGTCACCCCAACCCTCCTAATTATCCTTCAAGATGTTAAGCCTTTAAGGGGAAAGGATTTCGGAAAAAGACGTCTCTAACACTTTCGAAGCGGTTACTTGAGGAGGAAAAACACGTTTGGTGCATTTTTGGTGAGTCCAGGTCTTACGGGAAAAAACGTGTGGTGCGTTTTTGAAGCATC